>JAAMPI010000716.1:0-27578 GCA_013054445.1 Cudoniella acicularis | reverse complement strand
AGTAGTATGTTTTTCTGAATATTTTTGTTGGTTGGTTGTGTAATGAGTGAGATGAGGAAGGGAAATTTGGAGGGGGGGAAGAATGAAGAGGGTGTAGATATATATACATAGATATCTTAATGTCTATCTTTACCTCTGTAGTGGTACTCGCCTTTTTCACTTTCACTTCTACTTTTATATCGAAGTTTTTTTGCTTTCTAATAGGAGATTTTTGTTGGTGTGTTTGGGGATTTAGAAGGCGGGGTAAAGAGGGGAAAGAGGGGTGATGGATGATGGGAGACGAATTTCCTTGGTGCGTGTGGAATGTGAAGAATTAGGGCTATACATAGATACGTAGATGGATAGGAAGGGTAGTGTTCAATATATTACAATTACTGCCAATAGGATGAAGAACAAGTGAGGTATGGTGATTGTATTTTTTTTTGTATAAGTTGTTATTTGGGAACTTTGGGGAGCAAGGTGTGACGATATACTTGGGAATGCATGCTGTAGTAAGCTCCTAGATTCCTGAGTTCAATGGTGAATTGTGATGTGAGGTGGAGTGAGTGTCAACAGCCTCATGAATCATGAGTCAGGTGATGCGGGACTTCATGAACAATATCCTTCCTGAACTTTTATGCCAGCACATAGGTTCAAAGCCGAGCTTACCAAAATAGGAGAGAAACAGTAGAAGCAGAAGCACCAGCACGGGGAACCTCACATCCGCGCGAATCCTCCCCAATCATGGAGAGACGGAAATACGGCAAGATAATAAGACATTTGTGATATTGATGATTGAAAGGGGAATAGGGGAAAAGGGTCAAGTGGAACATTTTTCCTCTTTCCAATTTTAATTGGTATGATTGGGGCTCTTGTCTTGAAAAGATACTGAAAATGGAAGTCGTTGTGGTGATGAGACATGTTCGGTTCCGTTTTCGGGAGAGAGAGACATTGTGTGCGTGTGCATGTTTTGTGTGTGATTCAGTGAGCTGGCTCTTTCTCAGGGGTATGTTTGTGTTGATTGATGGTGAATTTTGGAAGTGTTTAATGTTGAGGATCTAAGTGAAGTTCGTATAAGATGTGAATGCCAAGTAACCGTCGCAAATAGCTCTTAAAGAGAACGTCGTATCCTTATCGCACTGTTTATTTTTGATGACGAGGTTGTTTTTGCCGCTGTGGCGACAGGTAGCGAGGTGTTCTAGGAGAAACAGCCCTGGCGGCCAAGTTCTTCGTTCCTGAATTTCTGTTGTTGCTTTTTCTGGGAAATTCCCCTGGCGGTAGGGGGCGAGCCGCTTGCTTGTACGGTACGGTATTTTCCGGCTAGGTATTCACCAGAGTGGAACGAGCGATTTGGCTCTTGATAACTCAGCATCGTAATCAAAGCTTTTTCAGTGGCCGGTGTTTCGAAATGTGCCTGCGTTTGAGATAAGCTTTTGGAGATACGAGGTCGGATTGTTGAATGTTGTCACAGAGTTGTTCAAAGTCCATAATTAGAAGGCTGGGCATGTCCAGCCGTACCTTGCTGCAAATCTACGGTCAGCGTAAAGTCTGAATCGGTGGCGCTTTGCTGCGTCTGTTCTCCTCCTGTGAGGCTCGAGAACCTTGCAGGGTTAATTCCGTGCACCTTGCGGGTCTGGTTGTTGGGATTGTAAGACTTTACGCGGACAAGGGTTTTCAGCAAGGCAAGATATCTTGGATTCTTGATTTTTGGTGAGAGGGTCTTTGAGAGTGGCTAGAAGGGCATTTTAGATTTTCGTATCGTGGTCCACTTGTTTGACCGTGTACAAAAGGGGCTTTTTCCGAGATATGAAAACGCATATATTCGTCATCGAGGCCCTGTTCGCAGATATCCCAGCATGTTGGCACTGGGAATAAGTTGGGACACGTAGATAGGCAATCTTTTTTACCTGCATATCGTATTCTTACTACACATGCAAGATTCGCTGCGCGTTTGAAGTGAAGCTGCGTTTGATCGGATCAGTATCGTTGAAGCGTGCTTTTGATGGGCTCCTGGTTGTCGTACTCGAGGTGACGGTAACATGCCATGATCATGGTGTTGTATGCAGCATTGCGAAATGGCATGCAGGAAGCCGTGAAAACATGCATTTTCAGCTACACAGGGTATCTGGGCCATATCTAACTGATATCGGATCATCATCGTCTCGGAGATGTGAAATCATGAAGCTCTTTCTCATCCGATGATAAATATTTCTACCTTGGTGCACATAGTATACTGTACCTCTACACCAGAATCGGGAAACAGCCTTGATCTTTCTGGTGCATTTCCTATTTACCTAATTGACAATATTCTTATTTGTTTGACTTCCTTTTTAGGTTCAGTGAAATCAAGAACCCTGAAAACGGTGTAGTTCACTGTTGAGTATCGGGTAACCCACTGAACCCAGTCAAACGGGCTGATAGCTTTTGTGGAGCGTGCTGTACAACGCTCAATTCGTTATGCTTATTTCTCGAACAACAACTTTTTTTCAAAGAGCAAATACTTTCCCGTTAGGCAGCTAGAGACAGGCAATTTCATAATCAGACTGGAGAAGCGCGAGTCCCATGCGTTAGACACGAGTTTTCGGGCCCTGAAGACCCCCAACTTGCCGTCGTCGTACTTGTACAAGGCGCGCGGGGGTGGCTAGAAGTCGTGCGCTCTTTGTACCACACGGCCAAAAAGCAGGTCGCCAATCCTAATTAAAGAACGGAGGAGATGACAATCAATATCCAATCGAAAAAATTAATAATACGCAAGGCGCAAAGAGAATTGTTCGTGTTCCAAATTGCCTGGGGGCGATCTCTTCGGGGGATCTGCTCAGGGGTCGCGGCACTTGCCAAGCCCAATTCCCACAGCTGCAGGCACCAATACCCCTGGAAATCCAGCGCCCACCCTGCCATCCGTTCCTGGACGCTCCCTCGCTCTCTCCCCTGTTTTTGCGACCCGACCTGGTTAGAGCCAAACTCCTAGTTAGAATGAGAGGTCGAGCACAGTCAACCACTGGACCTGTTGGTATCTTCTCCTGCTGAGCTCAAATAGAGACTTCTTTTTTTTGCAGCGAAACAACGGAAGAGATCAAAGGTGCTCATCTTCCTCAGAATTGAGACCTGATTGTCTCTCTCTTAGCCCTCTTCTAATCTTCTTTCCTCTCTCTTCATATTATTCGGTATTTTTTTGAGCATAGAAATATTTCAACCATGCGGAATCAAAACTGGAAGACCATCGCGGCAGCTGCGTTGAATTTCTTGGTAGCTGGAACGAGTGCACAAACGGGTGCGTTGACTGATCTGGGAACGCTGTTGGCGGGGCAGACGAACTTGACGACGTTCTATAATTTAATACAGGTACGTTCTATTTTTTTCAATTGAGGGACAGACTAAAAAATGACTTGAGACAATGACTGACTTATACTACAGAAATATCCTCAAATTCTATTGGAGTTACCATCACTCAATGGCGTTACGGTACGTCTTGCTTCCCCTCCTTTTACAAGATTTACAAGCTAATGCAGCGTTACGTAGATACTAGCACCAAATAACAATGCCTTCAACAAGATACCTTACACGGAACTCAATGTTGCTTTCCAAAATAATAACGAAGGTGTTATTACAAACGTCCTTGAATATCACATTCTTCAAGGCTCACGAACGGCTGCCCAATTAATACCTGGCGCACCTGTATTCATACCCACTTTGTTGAATAATGCCACTTATAGCAATGTCACGGGAGGACAGTATGTTGAGAATGTCAAGCAAGCAGGCAATTCTGTGGTATTTGTCAGTGGGAAGGGTAGTAGAAGCTCTGTAGTCCAATCAGTATGTTTACCTTCGAGAAATCGGCTTTCCATAATGACATCTAACAAAATAAAAGGATCTGAAGTTCAATGGTGGCGTCATTCAAGTTATCGACTCTCTGTTAATCCCTCCGGCCAACCTCACAGATACAGCTAACAGCTTCAACCTGACCTCCTTTGAAGGTGCTCTTTACGCCGCCAACAAAATCCAAAACTTCACCGACGCTTCAGACGTCACGATCTTTGCACCAGAAAACTCGGCCTTCCAAGCACTCGGACCCGCCATTTCCAACATGACAGTCCAGGAACTATCAAGCATCATGGACTACCACTTCATCCCAAGCGGTGAAATCTTCTCTCCAAACTTCTCAAACGGCACCACCTTCACCACGCAAAACGGCGCCAAGATTACCGTCCGCACCTCGGGAAACAACGTCTACATCAACTCCGCTCAACTCCTGACAGCAGACATCCTCCTCGCCAACGGCGTCCTCCATGTGATCGACAACGTGCTGAACCCAGCCGAGTCAAGCGTGGCTCCAGACCCGCAAGTTGCAAACCAGGCACCAGAGTTCCCTTCAGCTTCCGCCGTGGAAAATCTGCCTTTCACAAGCGCGCTTCCTTGCACGGTCAGTTGCCCTGTCCCGTCCACTGCGAGTGGCACTGCGACTGGCACGGCTTCTTCGAAAGCTACTACTTCGGTGAAGGCCTCTGGTTTGAGCACGAGCAGTAGTTCAGGGATTGGGGCTGCTAAGGCTCGAGAGACGGGCTTCGGTGCTGCGGGGCTGATGGTTGCGCTTGGAGGGGCTGTGATGATGATTTGAGCAATGATTGGCTTTTGATGGATGCCATAATTTGTTTATTGATTTCAAGCGAATGTAATTTAATGTAGATACCATGTTAGCATATAGGGTTGCTCTCGGTTTAGAAAATTTGTATATTGTCGGGTGTTTTGTTCAACCCCTTTTAAATTTTGGGGGTCATGTTTTTTTTCAGCGGGCAAGCATTTATGTAATTTTTTTCTGGAAAGGTGAGTGTAGATTGAATGAGTTATTTACTAATACGTATTCTTCAAATGTTAAATGTTAAGTGTCATGTTCTTTTCCTAGTGCTTCGTGGCATTATGCGTTCGTTCGTCCAGTTTATGTCGCGAAAGGGTATAAAAGACTTGAAAATCAACAAATAACCACGAACTTAAAATAAGTTCTAAACTGAGAAACTGGACGGCAATACTTATTTGATTATATTCATTTGCTTTTTTTATAGCATCTTACAGATTTATGGAGCCTATTTTTGGAAGTGTTGTGAGAGACTATTTGGCAGCTATCAGTACTGTCAGAGCGACGCAAGTGACAATAATGCAAAGTTTAACAGTAATATAAAACTTGACAGTAACTTCAGGTTCGGTTGCAAATATTTCTCTTTGGTTTACCTTTTTTCTCAATTACCTTGCGGTTTGAGAAAACTTTGTTTCCTCGGCAAAAAAAAAAGGGCGGCACGAAGCACGCCAGCTTTAGAAAGCCTGCGCTCACAAGGAACAGTTTTCTCCTTGGACTTTGGTTCTTGACATCTCTATGTGGGGATCTATGAAGTGTTAAATGAGGGAGGAAGATTTTATATTTTGCTGTTTTGAGATTTCGTTATTTACCAAGTTCGGTAGAGCGGGGTACGCGGAGGAGCATGAATTATTATATTCCGGCCAGGGAGGCTAGATCAATGATAATGAGCCATTTTATTTTTCAGGAGTGGAGAAGTAGTAGCGTTAAAGTCTTATTTAAATTTATTGAGTAGGTTTTGGGGGTATTTTAGTGAATCTTGTTTTGATTGTGACAAATGATTTCTACGATTTCAATTTAAGTCCTTAAACCAACCCCTGAGTAATGAGTATTAAGTAAAATCCAACTCTCTCAGCTACGAACCTCCTCGAGCCCATGTTCTGACTATCAAAGTAGGTAAATATCTATAAAACTATTATTGCATCATGAATTCTAACCTTCTCTAAACTGGCATTGACGGGCTTAATATCCAATATACAGGGAAAGTCGGATTCCTGAAGCTTTATGGAAAAGGCAGCATTGAGTTACTGTGCTGGAAGGACAATATCCTCCACAGTTGCTGAATACACATCTGCCTCAAAGCCCTGATAAGCTGCTCAGATGATTTAGATTTAACTATCCGAGTTTCAAACTCAATGTTGCTGTCACGAACCTCTCTGCTGTCATTTGCATCATCTTCACTGCCAAACTAAAAACATTACATTCAGGTAAACAACCTTACAACCTTGTCCCTCTCTCAAAGCGCGATAGATAAATCGATCCTATTTTCTACCGAATATTAACCCCCTGGGAATGGTCGTTGTCACAAGTAGAAGCGGTCATAAGGACACGAGACTCGAGGAACTTAATCATATCTTACTAAATTCTTCAGGCATGAAAATTGAGAACCCTTGTCCCTTTTAAGTCCGAGATTTTAGCTCTAGGGTAGCGCGTTGGGAGGGGGAGGGAACTCGACACTTCAAAATTAACAACTTCCATTAGACCTTTTTAGACCTTTTCAACTTTTTGTATTTTCATATTGCTTGTTAACAGAACAGAGAGAGGTATCACTTATTCACTAATTCACTGTTAACTATTATTCCCTTGTTGTCAAAAGTATCACACTGCTGTCACTAACGACCCCGGCATTCATGTGCTAACTCTATTCCTACTTCAACATTGCCACAATCCTACTCCTCTCTCTACAATTAACACATAAGAAACATTCCTCCCTTACAAAGCCGCGACCGCATACCGGTACCTCGCTGTTGGCGACAAGGACAATGGGGCAGCGACAACGTTGAGGTTTCTATATGCTATTTGGAAAGAAATATCAAGTTTGTTTCTATCTTTTATATCTACTCGCTTGAAAGGCTAATTTAGTTAATCCAGGATAGGAGGAGGTTCTAGCTTACTCACATTAACAAATGAAATCCAGTTTTTAGAGGTGAATTTGTAAGGAATGGATATTCACTTAGACGTACTGAGAGCTCACAACTTTACCCTGACTTCCCTTTAATATTTGCTCTGAAAATTTAGAAAGAAAATTGTAGCGAGACCTGAAACCCGAAATGAGTACCACTAATATAAGTCTTGACACTTGCAACCCCCACTTGAAAAGTTTGAGCTGGCCGCTATTCATCTGAAGTATAATTTACATCTCCAATAAATCCTTAGCTGAGTAATAAATTTGTGACAATAACAAAACTCGAGAGAAAAAAAAATGGATTCAAGAGCTCTCACAGGGTAAAAAGATAAACAGACCCAGATCTAAATTATACAAAGTGAATCCATAACAAAATCCGTCAGTAGTAGAATCGCGCTCATCTATAAAACGGACACTGACGCTAAACACTTGACCCAGTACACTCGATCGCGCGAATGAATGTTCGACGTGACCTATAGAAGCGTTTGGAGCATCCTTTCAACTATCAAATTCGATATTTGCAGCTTTCTGTTAAATAACAATGTTCGTGAGGAAGAGCCAACAAGAAGTAAATACATTGAAGATATATCCGGCTTGTGAACGAATCTTAATTGGAGTGCGAACGCCTCGCGCCACCTCTTCCGCAATGTAAAATGCTATAAAAAGCTTATCTTACGGTGCAACATCCATTTGAAATATTCAGTCCGTGAAGGTCAAGCTTACAACCCCCAGCTCAGAAAAGATGGCCTTGGATCTCACTCAAGGGTTTAGTCGTGCCCGAACCCTTCGAACCCATGAAGACCCGCTGAGATATGAAGCAGAAGTGTTGCGTGAAGAGGTGATTGGTCGGTACGGTAAAATCGGGAGAGGGTTGATGACAACCGAATTTGAAAGCGACACTGGCAGTGGTATAGACGTTATAAAAGTTCAGATGAAATATTAGGGAGGAAAAATAAAACTGAAAAATTGGAACTCCGAATCGTCCGGGAGAGAGAGAGGCCTTGTTATAGAGTACCACACGCACCTCAATCTTCTGGAACACTTTTTCAAGACGTTGCAAGCGAAATGTGACAAATAGCCTGCCCTGAAATTTGGATCTCATCTGTGGAGAGGGGTTTTGGTAGTGATGCAGGTGAGAGACACAACGCTCAAGTGTGAAGCAATCTCTCCCAATTCACAAGGAAATAAAATTTGAAAAGGAGACAGGTATAGCGCGTATCGATTGTATTGCATGCGTAGTAAAGATTGTATGTAGGTTTTAAAACAAGATAAAGAAACAAAGAAATAACGAAAACAGTTGCCTTGCGCGCCACACTCTATTGTGTCTAATATGCCAAAAAAATGAACGACATCCGTATCTTTTCAAAGTGCGACAGTTATAGCTGAAAGTTTCCCCGAAGCTGAGTCGCGAGAGAGGGTCCTGTAAGAGTATTTGGTTAGCTAATAATTCCTATCAAATCCGTAGTATCCTGTGAGGTCGTACCTAATGCTCGACAATTGTTTCTCCAGCAGCAAAAATACCAAGTAAATGGCCCAGTGCTGTATCGAGGTGGCTTTCGTGTATTGAAGTGTCTTTCCAAAGCAGACTACCACACCCCTGTCTCTCTTGATCCAATCGAGCAAGTCCTTTGTTAAGGAAAGTGAGAAAGTAAGGAAAAGAAATCCAGCCATTCCAACAGGATAAACTTCAAAGAGTTCTCCAATCTACCCTACTCCTGAGAATAATAAGAAAAGGGGGCCAACACTCAAATCCATCTAAGACAAAAAAAAAACCCATAAAAGTTGAAAAGTGGAGCCGTATATCATGGCGCATGAAGTCGATAAATGTACCTCGACTCAATATCCGGTGGTGGTTGGAGGGCTCTCCCAGTGTCGAAGCATCTGATCAACGGCTTCATTCCACTCCCAAGCCAAGCATGCTGCGAGTTGCTGGGCTTCCTCTTGGTCTGGCATTCGGCCACCCCACATTTCGGGCTTTGCAGCTTCGACCGAGGCGTAGGCATCGATCATTGCCCTACCAGAAAAGTCAGTTTTACTAGTTACCAAAAAACCATCAAGCTGGAGACTTACTCATCCCTGATCTTGACAAGGATCAACCAAGCATAATTCCAGCTACGGTTGCTCTCCGGATCATTGTTGACTCTCCATTTGGCCCCATCTAAAGCATCGCTACTAAATGGGTAGTTTCGGGTCAACCCACGCAGCTCGTTCAAGAAGTTGTTTGAATTGACGTAGTAGGTCCAGGCGGAAGTCATAGGACCTTGAAAGGCCAATTGATCCTCCTCTGATGAATCGGCTGCAACGCGTTCGATGCGTCGAAGTTCAGTCAAAGTGTTGACACGGTGAGTATTCAACGACTCAATGAGCTGACCAATACTCTGCTAATAGGGGTTAGCATAATGTAGCGAGATAATCATAGGGTTGTAATTGCAAACAACAAAAAGACTTCAATGGAAAGGAAATACTGAGAGATAGATAAAGTTGTGCTTGTGATACAGAATAGGAAGTAAAAAATGGTAATTACAAAGATCAGACCATGACTCACTTGCGTTGTTGACCGACGAGATCCCCTGGAACTGTGACCGCCGTGTGAGCGTTTAGAGCTGCGTGAAGACATAGCGGAAGACCTTGTAACTCAGGTGTCGTCGATATTTGATAAAGATTTGTTGAGTAAGTGAGTGGGAAGTGGCGTAGGTTGTTTTCGTGAAGGACAGCAGTGAAGTAATGGCCGGGGTCAGCAAGTCGACAAGCTCACATGAAATGGCTATAAAGTAGGAGAGATGATATATCGACAAAGATGCAGCTGTTTGAATTAGGTATGGCGAGTACTAGATGTATTGATTGAGTTGCTGTGATTCAGATGTTGGACTGGCGATGGTGATATATAAGTGACT
Organism: Cudoniella acicularis; assembly: GCA_013054445.1. Classification (NCBI taxonomy): domain Eukaryota; kingdom Fungi; phylum Ascomycota; class Leotiomycetes; order Helotiales; family Helotiaceae; genus Cudoniella; species Cudoniella acicularis. Next base: position 17,953 of record JAAMPI010000716.1, on the reverse strand, counting down.
GAATCGAGGGACTTGTCGAGATGTACTTGATCTGCACTGGCCTGATGAAAGGGGGTCTGGAGTGAACGCGGGATACTCTGATATAGTTGCACAATCTAAATGCCATGGCTTACTGAAGACTCACATATCTCACCGAAAATATGCTATCAAAATTGTGAAGGAATTCGGTTAAAGCTATATGCCTCGCCCCCAAATGCAAGAGCGAGATTGGGAGAAAGAATTATGGATGATCCAAGGTAGCCTGGATAGCAAGAGCGGGTGAGGCATCACATTTCTCAGCCAGTGAGCCTTATGAGGCACAAGCTAGAGGAAAGTGTAGTAGTAGGGATACCACGTGAGGTGATCCGCATTCAGAGACAAACCCCGTCTTTCGACTGCTAGTGGTCCGGCTCAAGTGTCCCTGGTAAGCAGTCAGTACTAATGTAGACGGAATGAAAATGAGGCATCCGCTAAATGGCGGAGTAGGAGGATGAGCAATATCCACCATAAATTTCGGGCGGGGGGAACTTTTTGAGAAGGAGGGTTTGGTATCCTGGAACGTGAGTGGTTGAAAACATTGAAACATGGCCATATCGGGAAGATTTAAGAGATGATGCTTCAGTGTATCACCTATTCGGGGCAGAAACAGTTATGCCATGCACGCGATCGTTGGAAAAAGGATGCTCGCTTCTTGCTGACATCCGCTTTTAGGGCTGGAGAGTGGCTGTTCTTGATGTTACTCTGGACCGTCGTAAAGCTTTTGTTTCAAGTACCAGCAGCAGATTTGAGAAGCGTGTGATTGGTATCTCTGCACAAAGAACCTCTGCCCCGGGACATAAGGGCTGGGTCCATGAGTCTACGTTCATGTAGGTAGCCTTGTAGCAACCCGCGGTGCTTCGGAATCTGCCCGGAAATTCGGCGGTGCAGGCGATTATCGAACCGGCAAACCTCAGGCTCGAGTAAACAATGTATGGGGCGGCGGAGGAGAGTAGCCTATGAAGTCAGCGATGCTGTTGCGGAGCATCAACAGTGCAAGTGGAATAACGTGGAAGAGAAGAGCTTTGGGAAGGTTGTGCCGCATTGTGCCGCAGAAATATGAGCACGGGCCTGTGGCCGTGCTATCTGTGGCTAGAGCAGCCACAGCACCAGCCACACTTTTTGAAGTGGCTCCTCGTGGCTCCCGGTGGCTCCCAAGCAAAATCTCGACACAGCCCATCAGCCTTAAATACGACGACCAATAGGCTGGTCAAGAGCAACGGGACGATAGGACAATTCAACTGCAGGAGCTCGAGCTCGAGCTCCAGCTCCCCGCAAAGTCTTCACCCCTCAATCGATGCGGCGACAGATGCATGCTGCTACCTAGTACCACCTCGATCCATCCGCAGCCCCCTGCGATGCTGACGTTCCGGGCTCGTGGTTCTCATGAAGACGGCAACAACCTCCCAGGAGGATCAAAAACTCTACGGAAAAGCCTGAGAGGCGGCGGCGGCGGCAATCGTGGCAGGGGATGAGTCGTCTCGTCTCTCGTACCATCTTTCCTTCAAGCGCGACTGCGGCGGCGCGGGCGTGTGAAGCGGAGGACATGGAGATTTCCTATCTCATGTGGATGGGAATGGCTTCAGCTTCTGACAGGACGCCAGAATCAAATCTCCCGCACGGATACCGGGACCCAACCCCACAGTCGGGCCCGCAGGAGACTCTCGAAGTCGACATCCAGCCGAATCGCACTCGAAAACAACCTGACGATGCTGCGCAGCATTCCTTCGTGCGTCTTGCGGGCTCTCTCCAAACTTTCCTCGTGTTGAATCTCTTGGTCACGATGCGAATGCGCCCAGGAATTAACTCTGTTCGAACCACAACGTGACTGCCTGTTCAGCTCGCGGCAAAGCATTGCCGCAGGCCTGGGCAACAAAGGCATAGAAGCGGGAGGAGGGCCACGCAGCTTTTGGCGCGGGAGAATAGGTGGTGGTGGTGTTGCACAAGAGCGTTGTGGGGTTGGACGACATCCGGAATTGCGTGTTCTGAGTGAAGATCTTGGCATGTGTCAGGGCCCTCTTCCTTTAGGAATTTGGATTCATGCTCCACGTCAAAAAACTGCAACGACCATTGCAACGTTTCGAACCTCGTCATCGTTTTCATTCACATGTCAAAATGGGATGCAACGCAATTTCCTTTTAGGCGGTCACAATGCATCGATATTCTCGTCACAGCAGATATCCCCATGGCCATTACCATGTCAGACTGTAAGAGTGCAAGAGATCCTCCATCCCGACGCTGCCAAATTGCAACTTGCAAGAGACTGCTTACTCCGTATAGCTTCTATTTTCTTATTATTGTTTCTCCTCATTGAGCAATTCTCAAATTGCTCTGTTCCTCGAGGGATTCGCTTTCGGTGTCGCCGATGCAATCCGCAGCATGAGGATCACGCCTCGAAGTCGAAGACTTATTGCTACCACCACGAAAAATGCGAAATTTGCAATTCATCGCTGAAGCATGAAAATACCTAAGAATGTTTTGAGGATACTTTGTATGGGTACGGACGAGTACAAAGAGGTACAGAATCTACAAAATAGGTATCAGTACAGTGATCATTGACGTTGACGCAGACGACCCGGGTCCAGACCCCAACGCGCTTGTCGGTTCCTGCACCTGCGAGCTGCAACCCTTCGGAGGAGATCGACGGGAACATCGGCGCTTCATCCTGCTGCTATTTAAGCTTATTTCATGCCTCATCCTGAAAGTATTTTTTGCGCAATTGTCCATTGCCGCTGTTCTGCAAATTCAACAACAATACTCGTCAAAACACGAAACACGGTCGGAAAACTCTTAAGATGCCGAGCATGAGAACCCTTCTCCCCAGAGCTTGATCTCAACCTGGTCTTGGCAGAAGTGTAACTATCTAGTGACTAGGTCACACTTCAGTAACTTCACTGCATACATACCTTCGGAATCGATCTCATCCGAGCAGAGCTCTTGGGAATTATAATGTTGGAAAAGGTAACTGCATTTTAAATGGGATACAAGTTACAACTTCACACACTTCTTTCCGTTGGTCATGTCTCTTAATCGGTGTACGATTTTAGAGTATTGAGATGCACAAGGATTGCCCGGGAATGAGGTCTTCCGCTGTCTGGGTGTCTTCGAATCGGATTTCAAAGCTCCATAAGCTATCTTGTCACTTCTGACTGCAGTGGTGAGATCACTGTAGTGATTTGCTAGACTTCTTAAGGCCCTCATTCCTTCTATTTCCTCTCGTAGCTTTCTCCAGTTCATTGTTTCGAGTATTGGTTTTCTATCGTCATTGAATAATCATTAAAAAAATAAAAAATAAAAACTCTTTCGTTCTCACTCATCCGTTCACTATGAAGTATTCAACATCGGTTGTAGCATTAGCAGCTGTCGGAACTGTTTCGGGAAGTCCCATCACTACAAAACGTGATATTTCTGATAGTAAGGAGTCTTCTTCCCCTAATTCCTTCACATACTAACTCCTTCAACAGTCGACATTCTCAACTATGCTCTCACCCTCGAGCATCTTGAAGACAAATTCTATCGCGAAGGCCTCGCGAATTACACCCAAGCGGACTTTATAGTAGCTGGATTCGCAGAACCTTTCTACTCCAATCTCAAAGAAATTTCCAACGACGAAATGACTCACGTCTCATTTCTCACCAAAGCACTAGGCTCCGCCGCCGTAGCAGAATGCACCTACTCGTTCCCCTCCACAGATCCAACCTCCTTCGTAGCCCTAGCCAGCGTCCTCGAAGGGGTCGTGTCTCCGCATATGTAAGCCACCCTCACCTTCTCTTGTCTCCTATCACACAAGCCTACCTCTCACGCACTCGCTCCCACAAAACACAAACTAACATCCTTCTCAAAACCCAAAGCTCGGAGCAGCATCCAGCATCCTTGACACCACCTACCTAACAGCCGCCGGCTCCATCCTAACCGTCGAATCCCGCCACTCCACCTACCTCCTCACCTCACAAAAGAAATCCCCCTTCCCCACTGCATTCGATACCCCCCTCTCCTTCAACGAAACCTACACCCTTGCCGCACCCTTCATCCTCTCCTGTCCCTCTTCCAACGCCGCTTTGCCTATCAAAGCATTCCCTGCCCTCACCCTCAATAATACGTCAAAGCCGGGACCCATTGCAAGCGGTGATGAGATTACGCTTTTGGTTCCGGATCTACAAACCAATGGCACAAATGCAAGTACAGATACAAGTGCAGAAGAGACAGAAGCGAAAGGAAAGATCTACGCGGCATTCATCACCGCAACGGGACCTATTTTCGCTGATGCGGTGGAGAGTGAGGAGGAGGGCAGGTATAAGGTTGTTGTGCCGCAGGGCGTGGGCAATGGGCAGAGCTATGTGGTTTTGACGATGTGTGATAGGGAGGTTAGTGATGATACGGTTGTGGCTGGGCCGGTGGTTGTTGAGGTTGGGAATTGAATTGAATGAGGGGTGGATGGTGGTGTGTCAGTTTTTTGGTTTATACGGAGTAATGTTGTAGGAGTGTGATGGGAGGGGCGAGGTGAGATGGGGCGATGATTTAGCATGTCAGAAAAAGCTGACCTTTTATTCGTTGAAGAAATAAATATCAACAGTATTCATTATTTACTGTGCCATTTATGGTTGTAAGCTGCTTCTCTCAAGACAACAGTGAAACATGTTAATACCCTAAATAAAGGGAGGGAAAAAAAACAAGCTGACATTATCCAGATGCTGCATAGGTCAGTTTTTTTACGAGCATACCCCGTTTTTCATTCCAACTTCTCGAATGAAGAACCACATATACCTTTATACCTGTCCAAATTGAACGGGTTTAAACTGTTTAGTTTCCGTCGTAATATCATTCGCCTAGCGAACGAAAGAATTCGAGTTCTTTCGCAAAAACTCGTACAGTGAATTTTCTACACTTCAGACTCAATTCATTGAGGATAGGGTTATGCCAAACGAGCGCCAATGATTTCTCCTAACTAGGTATGCCAAACAAAAGCGTTACTTCCTCGCTAAGCCAACCTTATCCAACCCAGCCCATTATGTACTCGATTCATCCTCAGACTCTCAAAGCAACCTCGTAAGTCACAAATGCAATGATAACCGCGCAACCAACAATCTTTTCCACATTTGGTTTCAACGATGCGTTCTCTTCCTCAACCACCTCGGGCTTCTTCCCCTCCGCGTTCGATTTCTCCTCGACTTCTCCTTCCTCGTCATTCAACAAGGCCTCCACTTCAATATCTCCTTGTGCAGTGGTTCCCCATGGCTCCTGGCTATAATGATTATAGCACCAAGTGCTCACAGTGACGATGCCTCCACCACAAACTTTCCAGGGTGTAAAGGTGCTTGCTCGCAAAGCAGGCAAGAGAATAAACTGACTGGCAGCAATCGTAATCAGCGAAGCCGCTGTCCCAATAACCTTCAGAATATTATCTCTTGCTCGCAGAACAACCGCAACAACCAATCCCGTGCCCGAAGTTATCACCACCAAGCCGAAAACAGCGCTCCACATGTCAAATAGTCGTGTCTCTTCGCCCGGGTTCGCATTTCCGCCAGATGGCGCGAGAGGGTATGCGACGATGGCGAAGAACATGCCCCAGATGTAGAGGTAGGCTTGTGATTCCCAGAATTCGCCCGTTTTGGTCGATGTTTCCGTCGCGATGCTCGCGAGTGCTGAGAGGCATGCGATTACGAATCCCGCGACGGGTGCAAGGTACCATTCCGAGGCAGCTTCCGCAGAAGATATATTGTGGTTCGAAGCCGAAGGGATGTTGAAGACGACGAGGCCGAGGCAGAGGCATCCGAGAGACACCCATGCGAAGAGATTCCGTTGCGGCTTGATCATGTAGTGGTGCAGAATGCCGGTCGTCGGAAGTTTTGCCAACACGCAGACTTGCAGAAGACTGGGAGAGGTCTTGGGGAGAATGGTGTAGTAAATGAGGTTATTGGCTAGGTACAGCGCAGCAGGCAGGGCATACTTCAGTATCCTCTTGAAATCCACATCAGCAGGCTGGAACGAGCGAATGATTTTCGTGAGACCTTCAACAGTGAAGCCATCGTTGGCGCGTAAAAGGAAGAGGACAGCAATGGCAAGCTTAAACGTCTCAGCTAGCAGCGCAATCAGCGACGCAGAGATCTGAGGAAAGTTGTGAAAGGCGTAATAGGCGTAATTGGCGCGTATCGTCTCGCAGCTCACGTAGAGAATGAGGAGAAAAGAAGACACCGAGAGGGCCATCTTGCGGCAGCAGGTTGTGGTCAGAAGGTGTGCATGCTTGTTCAGATGGTATTGCCATTTGCATTTATTGAGGTTGTCCTCCACAAAAAGGAAAGCGCGTCTCGTCCAATGTCTCGGATTACCGGGTTGTGGCGTTCTGCATGGAGCGTAAAGAGAGAAGGAATAGTTCGCGACTGCATCATTATTGCTTTTATTTCCCATTTGGGAGGAAGGCTAATGCCACTAAGCATTGTCAACGATGTCTTGCATATTGCGGTGGATCTTGAGTGCATGTTTGGAAACACGAGCGCTGAATTTTGGAACAAAAAGTTGTTTCTTACGAGCCTGGGTGTAAAAGTCCGTGTTCTCAGGCCATTTCTAAGCGATTTTCAGGTTTCACAACCCCGCCTCAAGGCTTCTAAAAACCAGACTTACCGCGATCACTTCAAAGTTATAAATAAATTATACTTTATAATCTACAAAATCGCGAGTCATAAAAGGCAAAGGTACTATATATTGACTACCTTTTTAAAGTTTTCGATTTTGATTTTAGATTTACTAGTAAAATACCCTAAAAACACGGACTTTTGACCCAGGCTCGTTAGTCTAGACCCGTTTGGATCAGGGGCTGAGCTTAGCGAATTAGGGACAACTTCAAGAATTAGGAGCTTCCAAAGGAGCAAATATCCATCACAAAGCGAGTTAATTCTCTGACACTGAGATCTCTGAATACTTTACAATTTTCAGTCTTAAAAATATCTTTGGAGTATTCCCAACCAGCATTCTAGTATTCTCCTGAGTCCTATCAGGAGGTCGTGGGGGTAGATAAGCATGAACAGGACAAAAGCAATTAAAATTGAAAAAAAAACAAATATCTCCACGACTTCTATCATTAATCGAATGGGTGAGTTGAAGGCATTCTAAAATCCAACGCCGGACTGCAGTTCCAAGATGTCTTGGACGTGAAGCATTCAGCCATTGTTAGACTTTTCTTGGATCTCTTAATCTGTTAATACATCACTCAATGAAATCTATACTAATATGAAATTCTATGTGTTCTCTCATAGTCCTCGAACATGGAAAAGATCTATTAAAAGTACATATTTACATTTCATTCGATTTATCGTTATCGTTAATCCGTCCATTTTCCAAACGCCCCAACCACCACCTTTTCATGCATACCCAAAAGTCTCAGCGTGGACATAAATGCCCTGTGCTTCGGTTCCCTTATGTACAGCTCTATCATCACTGATTTTAACGACCGAATTCCTTGTGCCCTGCACTAACCCAGGTGGCCCGCAAACCACCACCGCCATCTCGCCGAGAGCCAGCTCAGCCGTCTTCCGAATAATATTCTCAACATGGGGCCTTCCCGCCAACAGTGAAATCCTTGGGTCAACAATGCTGTTCGTTTTCTCTAAGCTCATTATTGTGGAGGAGGATTCTCGTTGTCGACGAGTGGCGCAATTACAAGGTGCAGTAATGGTATCTTCATCGGTGACGACCCGGTTGCAGCAGCACGCTGTGTTGGAGGAGATCGAGCCGCGAGAAGCTACTTCTGAGATATCGAAGCCTGTATCTTTCTTTTCATCTGAGAGGCTGAAGCGACCGGATGGAAGCTGGGTAGTTGGTGCGAGGTTTTGGTCATTCTTTGCTATGGAAGACCTCCCACTGGTTAAGACGTCGTCGCATGTAATGTAAATGCTCCTTTCAACAGCAATTTCATGGCCTTCGTTCCGCAAGGCTTCGACATCTCGAACGACACTATCAAGTTGCGAAGCAAACCAATTGATAGATGATTTCCGTTTCACGACCCAAATAAAACGGATATGCCGGGTCACTGCACCAGCAGCAGGTTCGAGCCCCAATTTTCTGGACTGAGTGGAAGTCCCCATCCATTGCTGTACCACTTCTCGCATCAATGGCATCGTGAAAGTTACACCTGTCGAACCTGCCAACAAAACCAAACTGTCGAATTGTCTAAGGGGTCGAATTCTTGAATAGGGGCCATCGATCAAAACAGATCTTCCTGCACTCTGCCTCGACCCTGGTGCTGGAAGACTTGGGTATGTCTTTTCGGCATATTTGAAAAATCTTTTCGTTGCTCCTTTCTTTGCACGCACAACAAATTCAAGCTTTCCGTCCTCGGGCAAGCTGGATATGGTGAAAGGGTGGGCTGAAAGGGGTGCAACGACATAACAAGCGAGGAATAGATGCTGTCCTGCCTTCCACGTGATAGGGGGGTTTGGAATGGTAATACGAGTGTGTGATTCATCGAGAAGTTCGAAGGTCGCCTTGCACGCTAGGAAGCCAGTGCTGTTCTTGTGTAAGACCGAGAGATTATTATAAACCAGGAATAATGCTCGCAAAAGTCGATCAAAGGCCCAGAAGCCAAGAGGTATCCATATCCAAATCCTGTTCTCGTCTGGAAGGTGGAAGTATAAAGCTACCACAAAACCAAGCCAAGACATAACGTGTTGCACAACGAATACTTCATAGGACAGACCGCGTATTGGAGCAACAGAGGAGAGAACCAGCCATGCTAGCACTGATCCAGCAGCTATTCCATACTGTGTGAGGCTGTCGGTCTTTATCTTTATCAAAATATAGTCGTATTTTGCCCACTCCGTCATCCAATACCCGAAATGGATGAGAACCGTGAATAGAAGGGCTCTTGCAACCCAGCGATGGAGCCAGTTGAGACGTTCGTACCCGACTCCAGTAAGGAATCCGATTATGTTCTGCTTCCCGGCTAAGAGGACAATCAAGGGCATTTGGCAAACGGCAATGAACCCAGAACGATAACCGATATCTTCCCATTGTAGGAAGTCATTGGGATAAAGTCTGTAGAAGCAACAGACCACAATCAGCACTAGGTATGCTACCATAATTATCGATGGTCCAGCAGGAGGTAGGTAAATGTGTATCTTCCTAAAAGATAATGGCATTGAGTAGTAACCAAACTCCCTGATCATGGCAGACATTGTGGCATGTGCTTGAAAGAAGAACGACCTTGGCTTGGCGGCATTCGGAGAGGCTTTTAAGGAAGAGATTCGTTGGTGGTAGAGGATCTTATTGATAACATTTGCGGCAGCGGCTACTGCGATGGCTGTTCCAACGAAAGCCCAAAAAATTTGTTGCATGTAGAAAAGGCCTGGCACACCTGGTGCCATGGTCATCATGCCTCCCATGGAGTCGTGATCGTGCCTTGAAGATAGCGACATGTTGGAAGTTTTGTCTGTTTACTGGTGAAAAGGGCCAAGGTTGGATTGCAAGTGCGCAAGATAAATGTGCTCGTTCTCGTTCTGAAGAGTCACCACCGGGGCTGCCCACGTTCTGAAAAGACCTGATGTTCTCGTACTTCACATCGATGTCAACGCTGTGAGAGTTGTTGTATCCGCTTGGAAGCAATGGGATTCAAAACAAAGAATATCAATTATTGTGTTGAACAATGATGAAAGAGTGAAGATATCTGACTACGATTAAGAGATTCTCATTCAGGATAATAGAATGGCTTTTACCTCGTAGGCTGCCAAGGCCAGCCCATGCCTTTGCAACTCCCAGACAATGAGAACAATACGCAAACAAATGCACTACCCAGGACCTGGCAGACTAATGATCTAGGAGCTCTTGGCAAGATATAGTTCATAAATGCAGTCACTACTGCAGTGTGGGTATTGGGGGTCATCGGAAGAGTTGTGGCATTTGAAATCAGCGGCTGTCAGGTTGTCTCAGCATGAGGCCGTTGAAGAGTTTGCGCAGGTTTATAAGAGCGCATTCATCACCCACACCCACGGACCACCGGTGACTTGGTCATGGATTAGTGGCAGCCCGATTAGGGCTTTGACTGGAGTGTCCGACTGGTTGAGCGATGGACTGTGTACTGTGGACTGCGGGATTGACTTCGAATGTGGATGTGTATGTGGATGTGGAGGGTGTTATTGCGGGTCGACGAATCCAGACGTGAGAACGTTTGGGCCTGTTGCTTCGGCAGGGCTGCGCTGCTTTAGGCTTTGTCTCTGCTTCTTGGCACGATGTGCCCAGGCGTGTGAGCACTGAGCTCTGAGTTGCAGACAATGCGAAGCCCAAACAGCCTGATAAAGTTGATGAAGAAGAGGAACCTACTCTGCAAAGTATCCCAGCACGATTGCAAGGTAAGCTGTATAAGCTCTGGGCGTTCAATTTGAGCTTTTAGACATCGCGATCAGGATTGATGGCGAAACCTACAAGACTCAACTCTGATCAAGACGCAAAGAACTGAGTGAAGCCTCCAAGCCTCGGTCATCTTCACGTGACCTCAGGGCTGGGGTAAGGCAGCGCCGCACTGACAATCGAACGGGCAAAGTCTGAGCGCATTTGAGCGAGTTTCTCTCAAAGATGCAAACTCCCTCATGGCATGGAGTGGCTCGTCTCCCGCGGGCCCCAGGTAGATAGGCAAGACAAGCTCAAGCCAGAACCCGCAAACCTTCCTCTTGGCCCAAGTGTGCCCATGCGAAGCATTCCTCCTCCAAAACACGCGCGTCTCAATCAAGAATTTCTGAGGCCAGCGCTGTTGCAATCGTGTGATTTCGCTCATATTCTCTCAAACTCTGACTGCTCTTGATCCCTTGATAAATACTCCATTATCTCTCTACCCTCTACCGGCCTGCGAACTGTGTGCTTTCCGGATTCGTTTCGTCTCTTTCCTAATTTAATACCATCGCCTAGTTACTTCAGAGCAGCGCTCCGAACCTTCTAGCCTTAAACTCTTTTGCAATAGCCTTCTCAGCAAAATGGATATGGATACGAATACAACTACCTCGTCGACCACGACAAGCATGTCGGCGTCGATGATGGCCATGACCTTCTTCACCAGCACCTCGACACCCATTTACTCCTCGATGTGGACTCCGACGAACATTGGACAGTACGCTGGCACTTGTATTTTCCTCATTATCCTCGCAACGGTTTTCCGGGCTCTCTTGGCAGTGAAGCAATGGAAGGAAACGGCTTGGATGGACGCTGAATTCAATCGACGATATGTTACCGTGGCCGGGAAACTCCCAAAATCCGAACGCATCTCTTCCGACCCCGATACCAAGCGCATGATCTTGACGGAAAACGGTGTTGAAGAGGAAGTTATGGTTGTCAAGAAGAGGAGTATGGGTACTCGACCTTGGAGGATTACCGTTGACCCCGTCCGCGCCTGTCTCGATACAGTTATAGCCGGTGTTGGGTACTTGCTGTAAGTTGTTATCGTGTCAAGCATGAAGTATTGCAGTTATTAATATACATATAGCATGTTAGCAGTTATGACCGTGAACGTCGGGTACTTCTTGTCGATTCTGGGCGGAACATTCCTTGGGAGTCTTGCTCTTGGGCGATACAACCCCGCTTCCATGGAGCACTAGAGCTTGAAGATAATGAAAAATGATATGGCGTTTGGACTGCGCAGCGGGAACTGCTGGTCGAGTGGCGGAAGCTGTCTCATAATGGGGGTGTCAGGCTTTGCGCAAATAGACATTTGTAACTACTACAGATTCAATTGTATATATTGGGGGAACATTATGACATATCCCAAGTGTTTGAGCCTCGGTGATCGAACCTCAGTGATCATGCCTCAGTCTCCACACTTTACACTTCATGCTTCACACTTCATACTTCATCGTATTTAGTTTTCAACCTTGGTACCTCATCCCCCGAAATGCTGTTCAGTTAAACTCGGCGGCCATTGTGCAACTTGAGGTAATACCAAAGGTTTTTTGAGACGTACAGTACAAACTTCATAATTCACCAGTATACAAAAATTACACAGGCAATTATTACCTTTGAATCAAGAGTCCCAAAAATAATACGTCAATCTTTCACGAAGACGAGAAGAAGGATCGGATGTATAACAAACAAGTACAACGGACAAGCTTTTCAATCCCAACCTCTCATTTTCGCAAACCAGAAAAATTCGCAATTATGCGGGGACCACGGCAATAAAGTATCATTCACTCGCTGCTCTGAGGCCAGAATTCATCTATTTTCGTCCAGATTCAAAAATAACGTCTAGGTGAAACCGTTGGTTGGAAACACCCGCAATCAATCTAACTTTCGATTAAAGTGATCGATACCAGAAGGTTATCAGATCAATCTAAAGAAGTACGCTTTTTTCAAGATGATACTGAAATATCTGTGTGTACATACATACATATATGCTCTTTGGACCAAACTCATCAATCGGATTCTAGGAATTGGATTTGACTTCGGTCTTCGACTTTCTCTGAACTTTTAGAGGAGGCTATCTCGAGCTTACTTTAAAGGGATGAACGTCTTTCATGGACTATTGGTAGATCGTCACCTACATATACTCTCTTTTTGCTTCGTTTCGTTGTGTGCTCGAGCTCTGAGCTTTTTGCTTCTCCCATTCCAAGGATGATTCGTAGCAGTGAGTTTTGTTTCCTCGAGCTTCAGTCGAAGAGATGAATTCGGCCCAAAACTTCCCCGGATTTTTAAATTGTTTACTTGTTTCGAATGTCCCTGTGCACAGAATGGTCTTATCAGAGTTCAGACAACTGGTAGCAGAGTAAACCTCAGTATATTGCAGATCCCACGATACTTTTCCCTTGAAGTTTCTCAGTACTAGGTGAGTCCGCTGTCTTGCAGCACTCGAGAACCCAACCCGGATCGACAATTTAACATTTCCAGCTTCCCAAAACGTTTCTTACTGCACGGATAATAGGAAACCGACAGAACAGTGGGTACAGCAACGAATTTGAACTTGCCATCCCAACAACCTTCTCAAAATCTTGCTACCAAAGCCTTGTACGGTGATCTTCGATACCCCCTTAGAGAAAGGTCATCGTAGAAAACAATCCCACTTTATGCGCATGGGCCTTTCCCTTCACTCTGATAGGCCGAAAGCCCCCGATCTTGCAGTAGTGCTCCGCAGCCACCCCCAGAAACGTGCTCAAATGCTCTCTCGCTCTGCCTCTAAACATCTTGGCATTTATCAACTCTATCTCCAATAATTCTTCAACGACGACACAGGACAGGACGACATGACAGACCGATCAGACCGGCAGCGAGGATCCCAAGGCTCTTGGCATTTATTCATCCATCGACGATGACCGAATAATGGAATGAAAAGACGATAAACGATGGCAGACTGTTTCATGAGCTCGGACGATAGTATGATGCTGTACTCCCGACTCTCTCAAGGAGGAGAGGAATATTTGCTCCCTGTTTGCACTGGTATCTGGAAAGACCTGGGAAGAAGACTAGCAAACATAACCGGGTCCTCGTGGCCGGAAAGCAGAAACTCGGGATGGGGTGAGAAAAAGATAAGATCTAGTGCTGGTAGGTATTGACGGTATCTTGCTGTACTTCTCTGGGTCTTTCTGGTCTGGAGGAACGACGGCGAGCTTACGGATGGACGGCATGAATACTCGGAGAGAGGCGACTGACAGACTGCAAGCCTAGCCAGAAGAACGAAAGATAACGCTCAAGCTTCCAAGTTCGCGGACGCCAGTCCAGTTCAGTCCAGTCCAGTCGGTACATCCGAAGTATAAAACTAAAACGGGAGCCAAATAACTCGCAGAGGTTGTCCAGTTGGAGTCTGGAGAATGTTTTGAGAGAGAGATCTCAGGTTGGCATATAGCCTCTTCTTATGGTTTTCGAAACACACGCGTGCTTCATTCCTTTTTACTTTGCTCTTGCATCTTTTTACTTCTCAATTCTGCCCATAACGTGCTCTCCTTCTTGAATCTTATCTAAAAAGTATGCATGTTTTGGCTTCTTGGCATATGCAGCTTTCTAACTTATTGCTGTCTTGGCATCGCGGAAGGCAACATGGGTTCAAGGGAGCTTACTTAGCCTTGACATTGGGACAATTGAGCACATTTTCCTTTACCCATGGCCCCAGAACAAAACTCCCTCGAGGTGTTTCCTACCGGCGGGTGACAGCAGATGGAGAGGCCAAGGCCGTACCTGGAACGAGCTTCTGGACTTGGCTGCAGATGCCCTTGAACAATTCAAGAAAAATATAAAGCTTGCCCCCGGGCCTACTGCCTGTCTTCCTTTCTTAGCAAGCAAGCAACTATTCATTCAAGGAGCTCGGGAAAAGAATTTTGCTCACCTCTCACTCCTCTCTCCTTCACTCATCATCAATTAGCTTTGTCTACTATCTAGAAAAGTCTCTGTCTGGGTGTTCGATTGATCGACCTCAGTAATACTGCCTACCGCGAAGAAAAAGAACATCAAACCACCTTCAAGATGAAGACTACACTCACTGCGCTGACCGCATTCGCCTCCCTCGCCTCTGCACATTTCAATCTCAACTACCCCGCTGCTCGCGGCTTCGATGAAGACATACTTGGCACGTTCCCCTGCGGTGGTCAGAATACGGTCTCCAGTAACCGCACAGTCTGGCCCATATCTAATGGAGAAATTGCTCTCACCATGGGGTGCGTACTTATTTTGCTTAAAGCCCCTTTCAAGTCCCCCTCAAATGGTCCATATTCCGTTTCGGATACTGCTCATCATGATATCTCGACATCCAAAATTCAAAGAAATCAAAGACTAACAAAAACCCACCAGCCACATAGACGCCAACGTCGAAGTCCTCATCGCAGTAGGCAACAACCCAGGCAGCGCCTTCAACACCGTCCTCCGCAAGACCTTCACCGAGCAAGGCCTCGGCACCTTCTGCATGACGGGCTTCAGCGTCCCCTCCTCTCTCAACATCACCGACGGCACCAACGCCACCATCCAAGTCGTCACCAACGGCGATTCTAACGGCGGATTATACAACTGCGCTGATATTACTTTCTCGAGTAATGCGCCTGCTGTTGCGAGTGGTGTTTGTACGAATGGAACCGGTGTCACGGCCGTGGCGGCCACAATAAGCTCGCAGCCGAATGAGACTGTTGCGAGTGCCACGAGCAGTGGGAGTGGGACATCGGCCATGGGGAAGAGTGCTGCGGTTAGAGGATTTGTGAGTGCTGGTGCCGGTGGGCTGGCGATGGCTGGCGCGGCGGCTTTGGCGATTGTTTTGTAGATGCTCGATGCTAGATAATGAGAGGTGGATGTAGATATGGATGTGAGATTTTTGGATCATAAAATTTTGAAAAAGAATAAAAATGATAATCCCAAACAAACTTGACGTCTGTATGTTTTGGGGGCCAGAACCAAGTACTGAGTGCGGTACGTTACTTCCCTAAAATAACTTTGATGTCTTTATTGTCCATTTGAAACCTTAATGTATATAATTATGCTAATAGAGGGCCTTGAACTTCTGCTTTTTCGCCTTCATTTCATGATCGGAATATCCTCACTTGAAGTTCTTCTCACAATGTACCTACTAACGGCTTCTCACGGGTAGTCACGGCTTTAAACATTTAATGCTCCAATATATATTCATCGTTGGTACAATTACTTGCCAATTTTAAACTAATACGCTTCAATCTCATTCAAAATTACAGCTTTGAGGCTGGGGACGCGCTTCCAACACTTGTGATCTCGTTATATAGAAGGCTAAAAAATGTTAGTACTAAATCAATCATTGTAAGAGGAAGAGACTTACGATGTCAGGAAATCAGCATAATCTTCACCAGTTACTTGGCCAGAGAAGTACTGAGCTGCCAGGTGGTATTTATTTCCCTTTGGCGCCTTGGAGGCAAGATCATCGGTTTGCTCTTTCAAGAGCTTCAAGGCATAAGCCTTGTCAACCTTCTTGCCTTCTGCTGTTGGTACACCATGCTTGACCCACTGCCACAGCTGACTTCGGCTGACTTCGGCAGTAGCAGCGTCCTCCATCAGATAGTTGATCGGTACGCAACCGACACCTCTGAGCCAACCCTCCATATATCCAAGGCCAATGTTCAAGTTCTTGCGGATTCCTTCCTCTGTGACCTGGCCTGGGACGTTCATGTTCAGAAGATCATTCTGGCCAATCTTGACATCTTCTCGGCGCACGAACATTTGGTTGGGTGTGGGCATGTGCTTGTTGAAAACTTCCGAGGCGATTGAAGCAAGTGCTGGGTGAGCAACCCATGTTCCATCATGGCCAGCCTTAACTTCACGGAGTTTATCGGTGTAAACTCCTTCCATTGCCTTGTCGTTTGCTGCCTTGTCATTCTTGATAGGGATCTGGGCAGCCATTCCACCCATAGCATGCACTTGACGACGATGGCAGGTTTGAATAAGGAGTTTGACATAGGCATCCATAAATGGAACGGTCATGGTAACAGCTGAGCGGTCTGGGAGGACGAAATTTGAGTTTTGGCGGAACTTCTTGATTACACTGAAAATGTAATCCCATCGTCCACAATTCAAACCCGAACTGTGATCTCGAAGCTCGTAGATGATCTCGTCCATTTCAAAGGCAGCGAGAATAGTTTCAATCAACACCGTTCCTCGAATAGTCCCTCGGGGGATCGCAATGGTATCTTGTGCAAGGTTGAAGACGTCATTCCAGAGACGAGCTTCGAGGTGCGATTCCATCTTTGGAAGATAGAAGTATGGACCAAACCCCCGCGAGATGAGCTCCTTGGCATTGTGAAAGAAATATAAACCGAAATCGAAAAGACTGCCCGAAATTGGCTCTCCATCAACGGTGAAATGCTTCTCCTCCAAGTGCCAGCCTCGGGGTCGGACGATCAATGTTGGTAGAGTTCGGTCGTTTCGGAGCTTATATTCCTTCTCCCCTTGCTTGAAATCAACTTGTCTACGGATGGCATCGTAGAGGTTGACCTGGCCATTGATCATGTTATCCCAAGTTGGGGCGCTAGAATCTAATCATAGCATGATCAGCATATATCTAAAATTGAGTCCGAGGTGCAGTACCTTCAAAATCGGCCATATATGTCCAGACATTTGAGTTCAGGGCGTTTACCACCATCTTGCGATCCGTAGGCCCTGTGATTTCCACTCTTCGATCAATCAACCCAGGAGCAGGCTTCGCCCCCCGCCAGGCATCGTTCTCTCGAATGTGCTTTGTCTCGGGGAGGAAATCTGGAAGGACGCCTTTATCAAGCTCTGCTTGTCTGATGACACGGCGTTGGAGAAGCTCCTTTCGTTTGTGGTTGAAAGACCGGTGAAGAAGGGCGAGGAAAGCAAGAGCATCTTGGCTAAGGATCTTTCTGTTAAAATCATTGACGGTGCCGGCAACGTTCACGCCTTGCAGAATAGATTCGGTAGTCGCCATCTTGATATTGTAGTTGTAGTTGTGATGAGATGTTCGGGAGTGGGGATATTATAAGATGGGGGTTGCTCTGGAATGTAGAAAATATTAGTTGCACACGGGCGCGGGGAAGGATGTACTCTTTATGTAAGTGCGCCAGAGAAGAATGACTACATCAACGATTGCCGTGGAGGAGAATGATGGGCGACGGCAATGGGAGCCATTCGGCAGAGCCCAGAATCCCATAAGAGCAGCGAGGCCTCCGGGTGGAGGGGAAGACCGCAGCTGGCCGCGGCCACGCTCGTGAATGTGGGGAAGAGTAGCTAAAACAGCTTAAAGAGGAGAAGCGTTCCTGGACCTGGCTTTGGGCACTCGCCGCTCTTGTGCTGGTCTCTTTGTCTCTCGACGCGTGCTGGAGGAGATCTTATTTGCTTGTCTGGTTCTGCTGAAGCATTCCTGCTGATGGCAATTCGAGTCTGCAGTCCTGAAGGACAGGTTCATCCGCAGACGACCGTGAAGTTGTCGACTTCAAACGGGCACATGCGATTGCAGTTGTCTGCAACTTGAATTTGCATGTGCTTGTCAAAAGCTTCAGGTTCAGCTCAAGCG
>JAAMPI010000715.1:0-27593 GCA_013054445.1 Cudoniella acicularis | reverse complement strand
TGGGGTCCGGCGAGTGTGAATGGTCTTTTTAACACTGGTGACTCGATACTGATACTCCACTGTTGCCCGTGCTGCTCGTGATCTGGATGCGGCTGATGTTGAAGGAAGACTCGCTGGTTGTTTATCGTCGCCGTTTTCCTGGGTCAGAGAGTTACGAAGCGCCGCTCGCCGCTGAAGCTGACAGATGAGTATGAGCGGTGTACCGTGTACGGAGCGCAGCTGGCAAAGGGTATACGTCAACGCAAGTCTCGGGGGGGGGAGGCGGTCGGGGAGGCGGGTTAGGTTACTGTACCTCGCTGGTGCTTGGGTACCTATAGGTAGGGCTGGGAGAATCTGTCGGTGGGACGTGGGATATGGGGTCAAAAAACTCGAGGAAATTCCAGATAAATTGTGAGCAAATCACAAAATTGCAGCAAGATTAATTCGAGGAGGTCGGGGTCGGGAGTTAAATGGTTGGTCAGTTAGTGATGAAAATGAAAAAGAATGATTTTCTACGAATTTTATTCGGCGGGTGCCTTCTGCTTACTTACTTCGTATGGAGCAACTCAGATTCCCCAGTGCTTCACCCGCTCAGGCTCCCAGATTCCCAGCCCGCTTTTCACTGTGACGGTGATATCACCCCTGCTTCCGCGTAACCGCGTTTCCACCACCCCCTGCCTCGCCAACTTGCCAACTGCCAGCAGCGGCGGACTGGGCGAAGAGCGTGACGGTGGCATGGAGGTTGGGTTGACAGCACTCAGGCCGCCGAGTCCGATGGCCGGTGGGCGGTGAGACAGCCAGGGACAGCTCAGAATCGTGATGGCCGCCCTGGAGGAGGCGGGAGACGGGAGCGGGAGACTGACCTGGACAAGAAGCTGCTCCGCGCTGGAGGAGTCGCTGACAGATCCCTTTGTTGCCCAATTGAGCCTATTTTCAGTACCATTCTGAGCTCGACTCCGACTACCGTTCTTCAGGTCATAGGTGTGTGCTTTGTCTGTAGATTGATGTTACATTATACCGACAACTCTATTGCTTTCCCCTCATCTCAACCAGCGGATCCAACGTCTCTAACACGTCCAGCTGCCCCAAAGAGCACTAATCCGCGCTGCTTGCGATCTTTCGTATAGCCGCTACCGATCCTTCTTCGGCGTCACTCTCTCTCGTCGTCAGAATCCTCACAGTTTGTTTTTCTGCGCCCGTTGTGACGAGTCGGGAGGCAAATGTCAATGCACATCAGACCTCAACCGAAACACGAAACGGAGTTTAGAAAGTAAAAGTGTCTTGCAGGTTTCAATCAAGCCCGCTAGCATTTTCGTGGTCGTCATTTTAGGTTCCTGAAACGCTTACCCGAAGATCATGGAAGCCACTTTTGGTTCTCATCATCTTAACTGCTAGCCAATCATCTTGCAGAACAGCACATCTACTCTCCTATTCGGCGCCTATTCCTTTTCTTCAACATCGGCACGCGCTGTAGTGGGTGTGATGCATTGTGCTAGCATAGGACAAGTTTCCTGTTCCTGGCGCTTAAAGAGCATTGACTTTGGTTCAAGACATCGTTTTGAAGTGGGATCTGATGGTGACTCGAGTGGCTGATGTCATTGATGGCCCTACCAGCCTCTTCATTTGGATAATGTCTCCTAATCTCCGATCACGAGGCTTGACAAGGCTCTTGCTGAAATTTCTTCAATTATCTTCACAAGGGTTCGAAATATCGATGTGGCGCTCGTAACGACTTTGCGGGGAAATTCGGCGCTTTGGTCACAATGCCTTGATGCCTTTGAAGTCAAGTGACGATTCAGCATTAAATGTACTTGGATGAAGTTGGGATGCTTCATCTCCAAGTTGTAGTGGCTGTCTGTTTCATTTCCTTTGTCGCCAGCCGACAGGAGACTAAGGGGCGAGGCCAGGATTGAACAGTATACTAATCAAATGTGTCAACGAGACATCCCGAGTTTGATGACTTTTCCTGCTGCTACCATTCATTCCCTTGCTGAATGTATCAAGAATTCCAATATCGGGTGCTCTGAGTCCAAGTGCGCTACAAGAAGGAGTTCGTTCGAGGCTTTCTGTTCTCTCAACCCTTTGCGCCGCGCGAGAGTTAATATCATTTCTTCACCGGAGACTTCCAATGATGTTCGGCATCAAGTGAAGTCAGTCCCTTGCTCTTTCGCCTGGAAAGGCTTCATTCAGCTGAAATCTATCCGAGCTTACCCGTTAGGTCTTCTAAGCAAACAAGCAAAACTGTGGTTTTCGTCGGACCAACCCTATCACCACTCGTCGTGAAACATAGCAATCCGATTGAGGGAAAACAAGTGGGTACATTCGACCAGCACCAATCCAAATCATATCTCTCTAGCGGTTCAGTCAAACAATACAAATGGCCTGATTGAAGGAGATTCCTATCCGCAGCGAGTCACAGAGGGGCGAACGTTCTGTTTAGGTAGCAGCATGGTGATTCCCGTGGGAAAGACCGAGAGATACGAAATTAGGAGAGATCAGCGTGGCTGTCTGCGGGAACTGGGAATTAGGAAACTGGGGGCAGCGCCTTGTCCCACGCATAGCAGCATGAAATCGTAGTGTTTTCAACTGCTCTAAGAGTTCCAGAAGAGAATTCGCGTTAAATGCGAGAGCTCTCAATTTGCATGCCCTTTTCTTCCCCGTTTCCATGCTATCTTTGCGAACTGTCAAGCATTGCCGAACCCAGATTCAGCACATTTAACACCCGTGGAAGTGATCTTTCAGTGGCCCGATACAGGGTTTCTTGCCAGCATTTCCAGCGCCGCAAATCCACTTCATACGATCTCGATTTCGATCCAACCCTATTCTCAGCAGCTGGAGCATTCACTGGTAAGATAATAAAGCAATATCTGCGCAGCTGGCTGTCAAGGCCTGGTCGGAGTCAACTGCCAGATTTGATAATTCCGAATAGTGTGCAAGTCAGAGAAAACACTCCCACTCATACCACTGACAAGACGAGCATTCCAGTGAACACATTCGCAAAATCGGCAGCTTCTACACAGAGCACGGTGGGAATTCCACCGGGAAGACACACCAATACCAAGAACGAGGTCTATCCTTCCAACGAGTCTTGTATACCCCCTTATCACTGAATATGCGGCTTTAAACGCGACTGCCAGGCAATACACAGAACGTACCTCAAGATGAAAGACTTCATCCTCGAATTACTTCAACAATCTCTTCTGCTATCTAGCCAACTTTACTCCTTACGATGCTAGCCCTCACAACTGGGGAAGTCGAAGACATATCGTTGATATTGAGGTTTAGCGTCAAGCGCCGCACCGCAAATATCTCCGACTATTTTGCATACGATGCAACAGCTTCTACCCACCAAGGCAACTAGCTAGCTCAGAAAGAGAATGCCTGCTCTCTCCCTGTGCTCTACACACTCTATCGATACTCAAACTGAAAATACCAAATTACTATACAAACTGATCTCAAAAAATAAAACGCTTTTTCGAGTCTCAAAATCAACACCCTTTATGCTTCGCGATAGCTCTAAGCAACTTGACGAGTTTGCTCCTGGACATAGCTCAGAAGCAAACAAGACAAGCACTATCATGTACCATATTGCGGTCAATACCCATCTATGGCTCTTCTTCTAAACAGGAGCAGGCTGCTGGTTAGTTCAGACTTAGCTCTCGTCGCTCTATAGCAGCTATCGACTCTTCCAGGAAGGTATACCAATACCTCTCAAGCATATTGGCACAATACACATAACTATATTTTGCAATATCGCACACGCGATAAAGGAAAGCTCTCCTATCCAGAGCTCTTCATCTTGCAACCTTCCTTCCGAATGAGGTCCAACAATACCCACGCCTCAGTACTGGGTTTGCTCTTCTTCTCGATGCTCGAGAATGATCCAAACCTTTTATCTCTGCTCCAATTTTCTCAAAGCTGCATTTATAAAATGTTCAGCCACTATTCGTCTTGCAGATAGAATGATGCATCATGCTCTCACCTATTCCTTCAACTGGTATTTGGGCTCCCGAAATCGAACAAAAGCCTTTAAATATATTTCCTATTGTGAGACATTAGAATTTATTAATATGAGGGAGAGATTAAGCTAACAGGGCCTATCGCCTTGTAGTTACAAAGTATCGTATTCTTTTACTTGGTGGTTTAATACTTCTCATGCGTTTTGTGTGCCTTTGCGAAACAGGTGCTTAGATGGTCGAGCAGTGCTCTATACAAGGCAAACAACGTACGCAGGGAACCAAAGAGATACCCACACGAGGAAAAAGGATCTCAGACAAGAAAGGAGACTCGGTTTCACAAAGAAAATATGTTCCAACAAAGACCTCAAATTGCCAAATTCTACAACAGCCCGAAGTAACGCCGGCTATCTCAAGCCCACAACTCCTTCATCCATCCCTAAACCCGATGACATCTAGAATCTCAAAACAAGACCACCAAACACAACCTTATGATGACCCGTCGGACTTATTTGACGGTTTTCCACCTTGGGTTCCGTTTTGATCACAGGCTCTGTATTGAGCACAAGTTCCGTTTTGACTGAGGCCGCATTTGGACCAAGAGGAGTTTTCGGTACGGTAGCTCTTGGAAGTCTTTGCGATGGAGCCGCTATTTCCTGTAAGGCGCTATATGCGGGTACCTGGGCTGTGTCTCTTCTTGGTGCTCTTTGAGTGGATGACGCCTCTGGGGCATAAGGTGTCTTGAAGGAAGTGTGATTTTGGGGAGAGAGCTAGTGACGATCTGAGGTAGAAGCTCTATAGTGATCCTATTCTCGAGAGCGCGAACGGCGAGAGAAGCTTGGTGTTCTTGAGTCGTCCCGTGGCGATCTGCTTCGAGAGCGACGTGTGCCATAGTCTCGTTCAGGGGTTCGCGAGCGATCATGACTTCTTGAACGACGCTGTTTGGGGCTAGGCGAACGATAACCCCTATTTCTTGACTTGTTGCAGTTTCGTTTGAAGTATTCTCGCGGTGCACGATAGTAGTCAGGTTGGCGAGCTGGGCGATAGGAGTCTACCCTTGAGGGATCATTGCATGAAGGACTGGAGAGAATTTAGAATTTGGCGCGTTGCAGCAGCGGGGAACTTACGCAGGCAGAGGTTTTGCGGGAAGTGGAGGTGGTACTGGGTCTCCCGGATACCACCTTTTCTCTCTGACCTGAACGTCTTGCTTCTTGAGCTTCCGAAATTGGTTGTGGCTGGGTAATTGTTCGTCCCGTTCACCGGATCTACCCACTAGTAGGTGTAGCCATATCTCCTCGAAAGCTTCTTCCGCGAAAAGGTTAGTGGGCATCAGCCAATTCGGCCGAGTCACTCATCTCTTGACCTTCCATGTTGAATTGCAGTATGTCTCTTGTTGGACCTATGGAAACGTTAGCTGAAAAGGGGGGAGTAGAGTACCTTGACCTGCTTTCCTGCAGAAGCCTGAAGCTAACTGTGAGAGCAGTTAAGCGGGAGAGTGAGAGAGATGTGACCTCCGTAGAAGTTACTGTGGCACTAGAGTAACAAAGGGGGGACAGAATGGTTGTCGTATCTAGAGGCGTTCAACAGAGTCCTGGTATTGAAGGCGTCGCTGAGGGAAAGAAAGAGGATGCAAATTTTTTGGGGGATACACCCCGCGTCGTTGCTTTAGCGTACTTTCAAGAAGGGAAGGAAGGGTGCAAGAACAGCAGCAGGAAGGGGCTCTTCACCTTTCTCGCGTCGCCCAACCCCGACTTCAACCATCGCACCTTCCCTCGTAACTTTCTTCGCTCCCCCCAACTACCTGCTCGCGTCGAATTCCTTAGACCAATTTTTGTCCTTTTTTTCTGCTGCAACACATTCGCTCGGTCCACCTCCCTTTTTGCATCAGTTTGCAAGAGCTAGCATCTCCGAACAGTCGAATGACGGAGATTTGAGATTTGTAAGAATTGTCACCACTTTAATGAGAGCTAACTACACAAGAAGAAGAAATTTGCATCTTCCCAGCGAGTGATGATGATCTTTGTAGTGCTGTTCTGAGGGCACGCTCAGAAGAAGTGTTGTGGAATGTTTAAAGGGGCTCGCTTATTTTATTCTGGAAACGGTTCATATTTCTAGCAACAACACCAGGGATTTGTGGAATTGTTGAATCTAAAAGACGGGAAGAATAAATTTGAATAATTTGAGATGATGCATGCTCGTAGCAAATTTTGCGATCAAGGATCTATGCCACGTCCACTTTCTGGGTTGCACAGTTAAAATATCCCATCGGCTACCGATATTCCGCGTCTGTTCAAATTGCATGAATCACTTGACAAATATTAAATAACTACTAAATCATAATAATGCCCCCAAAAGCAAAACAGGCAAAAAGATACGTGAGTTTGCACGGTTTTTTCCATGGTGAAATCTCATAGCAGCATGATATATTTTTCTTGAATTGTTGTGGGTGAAGCGGCGGCAGTCTGGCAGAGTTACACAGACCGCTGATGGGCCAAATGGATGCGGAACTTTTGAGGATACATTTCATAAATAGCATACTGCATTTGTAATATTTTCTCTTTCCAGTTCATTGTAGTGAATGGGAAATTGGATTACTCGTGAGATTGCTCCAAATATTAAGTATTATCCAAAATCAAGTTGCTAGTGAGTGCGTACTTGAGGGTACAGCGTAAATATGGTAGAGCAGACGAAGGACAGTGCCAAGGTTAAGAAATAGAACAGAGAACCATCATGTGATAGGTAATTTGATACTTTGCTTGTACTCAATCTGGGTTTTTCGGAGGATCGAGGGAATTATTAAAAGCTACTTAAGATGCCCACAATAAGATAGCCACTCACAAATATAGCAGTAAAGAATTTGTTTGCCCTTGGAAGAAATACTCTCGTTACTTTCGGCTGACCGAAGTTGAATAATTTTGCTCCTGTGGCATATTATAACACAACACTACTTAGTTTGGGGAAGCAGGGAGTATAATGACCAGCAAAAGCCCAATCGAGCAGTTGTGAGAAAAGCCAAACAGCAGCGAAGTCAATGGAGACGGGGAATTACAGTTAATTATTTTGTCAGATCAATACTACTTTCCGTGAATCGTGAAGCATCACAAGGACTTCCATGTTCATAACTCGGATGAAGACTTCTCATAACCCTGCGATGAAAAAGCAACGAAGTAATCAAACGCCGCCGCGTATTTTTGGGGTACCGAGGCCCGATCTTGAAACGATTGGGCTACTTGTGATCTAACATAATGTGGAATTTTTGCAAACCTTCGAGATCATCTAGTAGATTCTCACCTACACGTAAAAGATAAGAAAACAAGAATGGAGACACAAGGGTATTGTCGCCGCCTCCATAACAGCCATACTGGGGCATGAAGGACGGAGATCATATCGTCAGGAATTTGAGATCTGCTCAATATTTCTGCTGGGTGTTGGAGGTGGTTGACCGTCCGGAAGAGGAAAGGCTGACGTGGTAGGTTACAATACGGCCGAGCTAGGAGCTTTAACTTTAACTACCACGTACAGTATATCGGGAATCTAAATCGAAAAATTAAATATATATTTATACGTAGGGAGTACGCAATCTCGACTTCGAGGATGAAGTCTGCAAGGACGTTACTCATCACAAGAAAACCTTCGAAAATATAGTATGCAGTCGGTGAGACAGAAAACCGGTGAGCATATCTGATGAGTTTTTTATTCGTGGAGAATAACAGGGCTAGAGTAGAAAACGCATTAATGTATCATGCATCATCCCATAAGGGAACAGGCATAGGGGGGAAGTTTTGTCTGGCCGCCCTGGTTCTGCCCACACAAATTCTATGGGTAGAATGAAGGCGGTGAGACAAAACTTACCTCCGTACAGTAGATTGGCTAAAAATGTTTACATCTGAGTATGATCGTAAAATCGTGGTCTGCCATTTCTCGGAACATGTCTTCCATGACACTTGCAGCATCACGATTGTTGACGCCAATCATCCAATGTCTCGTATTCCAACGTTGGAGGCTTTTTTCAATACTTGTGCCGCCCGTTGAACGCATCAGTCCGCTTCCAGTGACAAGCCCGAGTTTGCGCCTTCCCAGCGTTCCAACTGTTCATTTCTAGGCAATCCCTGCTTGAACACGGATAACGGTGCGGGGTATTTGAGGATACGGGTTGGTAGGAGGTTTTCAGCAAAGAAGCTATCGACAGCATGTAAGGAATCGAGATGGTGAAAGGCTGAAGGCAGCATTCCTAAGGCCGTCTGGAATGGGTGCCCGGAAAGGGGATTTACAGGGGGCGAGTTCGGCGGAGAAAGGCCTGGAAGCGAGGAGAATAAGCTTTATTTAGGCTGTGAAGCGACAAAAATAGGGAGTTGCACAGGCTTCGGCAGGGCAACCGAGCTTTGAAGACTTCCGACCCAATTCTTCAACATCCATGTTCACCAGCTTTTGCTTCTCACATCACACATCACACATCACACATCACACAACACGAAATGCGGCTGCGTTCTGCATCTGATCGACGCTCCAGCATTGGCAGCGTGAGCTCTTTGCGCTGTCTGCTCGCGGCCAAGATCCGAAAGCGTCTTAGGACCGCATCCGGGGAGAGAAAAACCAACCTCTTCGTGTCAAGGTTCGTGATGGTGGAGATTGTACAATTGGAGAGATGCCAGGCTCCATCACCTGGTCAACATCTTCCTGCCACTTCGAGGATCGTGCTGCTACCGCCTGAGGGATCATGTTGGTGTGGAGTTCTCTCATATTTCGCACAGGGGGCTTGGCCATATGAAGATAACCGGGATATAAACTTATGATGTACGCTGATACATTTTCTTCTTTCCCATATTTTGTCTGCTCATCGCATTCGTTTTTGACACGCTCGCTTCCTCCCAGTATCTGATGAATCATGGCTCCAATATTGAAATGGAAGAGCAGTGCTCTCATTTTCATTACTTTGTGTCTTCTGATTTGGGTTGCTCCCACACAGGCGACTTATCCCCCACCATCAAGTTCGCCAGTCGTTATAACCAGTCCTAAACTATGTTACGGAAAAGAATGCTCCTCAAGTGTCCCAACTCCAACGCCCTCATCAAGCGAAGCTTGTTGGGGGAAAGAATGTTCTTCCTCCCCGATACTATCTTCAAGCTCGCAATTATGCTACGGGAAGGAGTGCTCCTCGTATTCTCCCACGCCAACGAAGCCGCCTACCTCGAGCACCCCTTGCCCAGAGTCATCGTCAAGTACACACATTTCGTCCAGTACTTCCAAGCCATGCTACGGCAAGGAATGTTCGTCAAGCTCGCCTTCTCCAACATTATCTCCGAGCAGCTCAAGTACGCCTTGCACAACCTCGACAACGTCCGAGAGTTCA
This sequence comes from Cudoniella acicularis, assembly GCA_013054445.1. Lineage (NCBI taxonomy): Eukaryota > Fungi > Ascomycota > Leotiomycetes > Helotiales > Helotiaceae > Cudoniella > Cudoniella acicularis. The sequence continues at coordinate 18,308 of JAAMPI010000715.1, read as the reverse complement.
TCGAGTACAAAACCGTGTTATGGAAAGGAGTGTTCTTCAAGCTCTCCAACGCCATCTTCAAGCATAAAGCCTTGCTATGGCAAAGAATGCTCCTCAAGCTCTCCTTCTCCAACACTATCCTCAACAAGCAGTTCAAGCACGCCTTGCACAACATCGAGCATAAAACCCTGTTATGGAAAAGAGTGCTCTTCAAGCTCACCAACTCCCTCCTCGAGCTCTCCTTCCCCAACACCATCTACAAGTAGTTCCAGCACGCCCTGCACGACATCCACAACATCTACAAGTTCCAGCAGCTCTAGCACACCCTGCACAACATCTACAACACAACGACAGCGATAACGACAACCAAAGCTACTTCTTCTTCAATCCAGTCTCCTTCAGAGATCGACCTTCCATTCTTCAACTTACTCAAAATTAATTCCCTTACACAATACCAAGCTGCAACCAGACAAGAAACCCCTTCTGTTATGCCCCAGATGGAGCTCAACGAACCTGCTTGGCTGGGAGACGATCTCCTGAACTTACTCACGCAGTGCCTCGCCGCCCGCACAAAGGCCGAAGTGGCCAACGGTATTGTTACCAAGAAGGAGGAAGACGACGATGCCAAGGTGGACAACACCCCTCACTACAACCGATCCCTGAAGCCAAATGACTTTGTCAATTCCGACACAAAAATGGAAATGGATGTTACCCTCAAGAAAGAGGAAGACAACAAGAACATCCAGGTTGCCGACGGCCCCAAATACGATCCAATTCAGGAATCAACTGATCGTGTCAAATCCAACCCAGATGACGCAGAGACAGTCTCCATCAAGCAAGAGGAAACAGACGATACCCCAATGGCCGATACCCCAATGGCCAACTCCCCTGAATATCCTCAATACGATCACAGCCAAGAACTGAACCTCTTCGATCAAGCTTTCCGACGACACCTCAGGGCAAATACCAGACCCGCAAACGCACCAAGAAGACCTCGGGGTCACTTCGCCAATAGAGCCAGAAGGGTCGCTACCAAAACTGAGGATGAAGCCACCAGACGAGAGCACCCAAACGCCGAGGCACAAGACCCAGCCTTCGGTCCAAAGATTTACGTCGTGAATGGAAAGCTCGTCACCAAGGTTGTGTACGAGGCCCACAAGCAGCGTTTCGCCATGAAAATGAGGATTGAGGAGGCAAGAACTGGCCAATTTGAGCTGAATGACCGTTGGGAACATAGTCTAGCTCTTATTGTAGCTCGACATGCAACACTTAGGGAAGTGGCCAGGATCAAAAGAGGAGAGGCTGCGGCAGCGGCATATGTCAACCGCGGCCATGTTATGATGACTCGATCCAAGACCAGATTTATGGAAAGGAGAAGTTTCTAAACCCTGATATAGGACAGTGTGCTTCGGGCCATGCTTGTCGCCTTGAGGGTATGGAGAACTAGGACCGGTGAAAAGGGGTGATGGATTGTAGGAACGACTAACGATATAGGTGCTGGCGGAAATTACGCTGGCTTTGATGAATGATTAGACAAGGATGGACTGACCTGCTCTTCATTGAGTGGGGATAGCATGGCATCAGGAATTGTAATGGGATTAGTAACGACACTTCGACAATGATGACTGGTCTGCCTTTTACTAGGTGGAGTCAGCAAGACATCAACGATACAGCGGAACACGCCAACGCTCGACTTGGAATCGAAGGAAAGGGGGTGGATAACTCATCTGAGTATGCTCCGGAGACTGAATACTTGGTTCGCTTGGCAATGAGGAGTGGTAGATGGCGTTTTGGTGTTTTGATTACGTTTAGAAATGGGTGATGGTGGCATGGTATTTATACTTGAGAGACCGAGCATTGTTGGTTTTTGGTCTGTGGTATGGGTTCTGGGATTGGTTATGGAAGTGGAATGGAATCGTTTCCCCCGAAAATCCAGTCTAGCGTGAAGTGATACCGTGGTGACGCCTCTCCCTTTTGAATTGAGTTGCTTCGAGTCTCCGACAGGTGAACTCGCCCTCAACGATTTTCTAAGGTGAAATGTCAGTAAAGGCTTTAAAATACTCAGCGTCGGAGTCGGGCAACCGTTTGTTCGGTCTGATGCCAGATAATTATTTTGTTTTCCGACCCAGCACTTGTATTTGCATTCTGTTTAGCAAATACCCATGCACAACACTTGAAAATAAAAAAACAAACCCAACCTTAAATGTAGAAATAGTTAGCACATAGGAAGATTATTGATCTAAATTAATCATAAATAAATTTCCTTGGTTGTTTGCAAATGGTGAAGGTCGTTTAATTTTGAAGTGTTGAGGTTGACTTTCGATTACGCGCTTTATCTGAGCTGGTCGGAATACAAAGCTTCCATTAAGAACGGCGCGCTTTTTGCTTCAGGAACGTGAAGAGAGGATTAATACCCGAATTCCACTTATTTTGCTGGTATTGGCCTATTTTCGTGGGGACTGTCAGCCTGTCAAACAATTCTACCTATTTTCTTACATCTTACATCAATGCAGGGACCCGCTGCAGTAGCTGACCTAGTACATGCTGATCATGCTACACGAATAATTGGTTGATAGGAATCCTAGGAACGTGGTGCTACTTACATACTAAATGAGGGGAAGGATAAAACTTTGACTGTTTCCTCCGTCTTCTTACTCCTGCGGACTCTCCCTCAGCATTTCAATTCTTCGGCATGGCTTCCGATCCATGGAAAAAATGTAAATCGGATAGAAATTTTGTGTGGTATGTTCCTAACATTGAGAAGAAAGTAATACCAGATGTGACTACAGCTGTCCCCGAACGATCAAAAGGATACATGTTAATATTTTTGACAAGATTCGGCGGCTTCTTGGAGTCTACAGCAAAGCGCAGCCGTAGGAAGTAGTAAAACATGTGCATGAAATCGTGAGTATAGCCTTATTTGCGACAACTGGCCAACGACTGACGAAGTCTATCCAACCTCAAACGGAATTCGCTGACCTCAATACCTTAGCGTGACAAAGCGTGGGAAATCTGTCCATACCCATGTACTGGTCTAGGCAACCTTCTGTTTCCAATGATTGTCCGGCTTCCGGTATACCAAACCGTTGTGCCGCGCCTCCGGCAAGGAGAATCTTTCCTCGATGTGGGCTGTTTTCTCGGCCAAGATCTACATTGACTTGTATTTGACGGTGCCCCCCCCCCAGGAACATCTCTATGGGGTTGATGTAATAAGCCATTGGGGCGTAGGTTTTGACTTCTTCCGCGATTCAGAAAAATTTTATGCCAAATTCATAGAGGCAGATATTCAGTATTCAAACGAAGAATTGAAAGCGCTCGCGGAGAAGATCGTGGGAGTGGGAGGGCCGAGTCACCACCGCGAAGCAGTTGTGCTTGCTTTTACGGCCTGGCAGCCTTGTTATCAGCTTTCAGGTTGGCAAGATCGAAGACACTGGGAGGCAGAAGTCAGTGGGCGAGCCTAATTCGATGGTGGAAGATGAAAATGAGAAGAATACGAAGCGATAAGCGACGTACCAGTGGATGAGACAAACTCCAGATACCTGGCAGGAGATGTGGGAGGTTGTTGGGGAGGCTATGGGAACGGAATGGAGTACAGATGCATGCTTGAAGACCTGGGAGGAAGTTGGCTTTGATCCGAAGGAGATTGTATACCTAGGAGAGGATGTGAGGATGCTTCAGTTTGTTATCACCAGAATTCGATAGGAGAGAAGTAGGACAATGACTCATAAAAATCTTAGTAAGTGGCACTTTTTGACTCGAAAAATGTAGTTAAACTTCCGTGAATTTCCACTGGAAGCTGAGTGATGTTTTGTTGACACTTCGTATGTAGGTTGAACTAGATTTCTAGCTCTTAGAAATAGTCGGGCCGCGAAAAACCGCAATTTTGGATGTTGCTCTCTGCACCTACTTAATTTGTTGCTATGGTGGACTCGATTCCTGCAGTTTTTGCTGATGTCGAAGCTGAAATCCACGAGGTGCTGGGAAAGGGAAGGACCTCTTTAAAATGCTCCTACCTCTATGAAAAGGCTTAGCGAAGTCGCCCTCACCGCTTCGAAGATCACAAGTCGAAACCTTTTCGCTCATCATCAAGTATCACTCTTTTTCAAATCCAAGTCAATGCCAATTGAATTTCATATATTTTAATTTGTCGCTCTTTTGTTGGTTTGAAGTGCTGCCATTCTCTTCACCACGACAACGGGACCAATTGAAACGCCTCCATCCCTCAAAACAAGCTCAAGAATCCAACCAGACAAATTTGTGGCTACTCAAAGATATTACTCTATATTAGCGTTTATGGGTATGTAAAATATGAACCACTATGCCGATGCTTAATTAACGCTTCGAACAGACAGCATTTTTATACCTTTACTCCCCCACTTTCGAATTTTCAGCGACAATACAGAATTCAACCGCAGCCAAAGAATTACTACAAGCATAGAAGCGCCAAATACCCTTGCATATTCTACTTCTTACAATCTATACCTCATCCTACATTCTATTGGCGTCAGATTGCGGTGTTGGACTTCAAAACAGCGATATTCTTAATCAGCATCATGCTGGGACTATGCATGAGCAAGAACTCGACAGATTGCGCTAATGATTTTGTCAAGCCCAATCCAAATATTGCGGGGTATGGCGTCGTGTTTTCCCTCATCTTGGCCAATTTTGTGTCTATATTTGTAGCGGGGTACTACCTTTTCATGACTAAACTGAACGATCCTCGTGTGAACGGCTTTGACCTTTGGTTGAGGAAGTGTCTTATATACTTCGAGCTCCTTGACGAAATCCCTTCCGCAGACCCGACCGAACTCTTGAAGAAGAAGAAGATTACTACAAGGTTACTTCTTTGACTTTTGGACACGCAACTTTTGACTAGTCTGGCAATACTCATAGAGGGCCACTCAATCTACACTACATGTGATATTTCTGTATATCATTCAAATGCAGTCGCACGTCTCGTTTGGTTTGCCTCTTCCAGTCAACTTTCTTCGCTGCCAATACTAAAGGAACGTTTCATTCGATATCCAACAACATCTTGGGTGAGAATCCTATTGGTGTTCGCGATAGGGGTTGCACTATGCCCCTCGTCATCCTTCAGGGAAATCCGATTTGGAATAAGTCCAGGACTCAACCAGCCCACTATCAATTAGGTGAAACGCCACGGAACTTCGGTGAACAACACGTATTGTGGATGTTTTGGAATATGTGTGTCATGCTCTTGAACTACGGTCCGATCCTGATGATCATCTGGAAGGGGTTGTATTACAGGTTTATGAAGGGCCCGTCTGATAGTGTACCCACCAAAACTTCAGCAGTATTAACAATTGAGTCCGACGGAGAAATAAAAGTCCTGATCACGAGTTCCACTGCTGCTTCAAAACCCTCTAACTTCGTGCGAGTAAGGAACCGGATATCAAGCCTTGCAAGGGCCATCAAGAATTATATCTGGGGCTCGAGATCTTTGAAGATGACCGTCGATCTTATGTTCTTTGTTATGAATTGTTATTATTACGTCAATGACAGAAAAGAAGGTCAAGAGCGTATGGGAGAAATTGGCAAAATGGAGGAAAATCGTTGGAGTTTTGCACAAGTTGTTCCATTGCTCGTGGTACTGCCGATACTGAGTGCACTGGTGTGCTTTTGGGACAGTACGTAAAACTCTGACCGTCAGTGTAAATCGGAATGCTTACTTGATGTAGTAGTCGATTGTGATTCTAACCATGCCGACCGGCAGCTTGATTCAACTGACTATAACTTCATGCTCGAAGACCATCAACAAGAAGGATCGTCACGACGTAGCTTGGACTCGCAGAATCTTACAGCAGAGATTAGATCCCAACCGAATGCGCATTTACGATCAAGCTCTGCCGTCTTTTGAAATGAACACCTGTGGCAACGCAATAATCCAATTCAGGCTTTGGATTTCAGCCGATGATTGTTTGCTATTAGAGGACTGAGATAATCCTCACAGGACCTCACCATCCTTGCCATAATATAGGTTGAATGAACTTTACGTTCATTGGGAGCCACAAACTAGAGAGATAACTATAGATGCATGAAGGGGTTCTCGTTGAAAAGACATTTCCGAAGGCTCTGAAGTCCGAAGGAAGCTCCAGAATAGCGATTATAGACACTGTAAACTTATGAGATAACCTCTAGCGAATTCAAATGATGAAAATCCAGCTCTCAGAGTGTGATTTAAAAAGCGTCAGAATGAATTAAACGATCGAGAAAACGGAGGGTGCAAACGGGAAGAATTTAGTTGCAGATATTAGAGGCGATTGGCATTTTTATGACCTTTGAAAACTTCCTCACTCGGTCCGGTTTTTCGTAAGGGCCGTGGAAATTATTAAAGGCTAGTTAAGGTACTCACTGTAGGACAACAACCTATAGATATCGTAGTAATTAGTCCCTTTTCGCGTCCTTTCGTAATATTCGCTTCATAGGGGTGAGTGACTTTGCCCCTGTAGGGTATTTTTAACACTACCCTATGTAGGTTGGATATCGAGTGCCGCCCTCAGCAAAAACCCAGCCTGGACATCATCTTTGTTTGTCTCGGGAAACCCCTATCCTGATTAGCGAGATCGTAGAATGGAGGGGTGATTAAATAAGGCCTTTCGTTCTGAATTGTCGGAAGATTGGGAGCGTAAAATTTCAGATGGTCATGAGTGAATACAGGTGTCTAAGAGGGGTAAAAATATGAAATTAAATTTTACCCTTGATCTCATCCTCAGCGCTAAAATATGATTGGTCCGAGATAAGAAAGCCTGAGGCACGAACCACTCTACGCGTTGAGCGCGTCTTCTAGCATTTCGCGTTTGCCCTCTTTCAAAATCAAAACCAACTGAACAAGCAGACCAAAACTTCGCGCAAACACTCAACTTCCCAAATACTCTCAAGATTCATTACACTCAATCTCAAGAGTAAGAGGCCATCCTCCCCCATTTCCACCAATCCCAAAAACGCACACACCAGAGGCTAACTTATTTCAAAGTGTTGGAAGCCAGACTTGAACAGGCCGACCTGCTGAAGAAGGTGGTCGATGCGATTAAGGATTTGGTCCAGGATTGCAACTTCGACTGCAATGACAGCGGTGTCGCTTTGCAAGCTATGGATAACTCCCACGTTGCGCTCGTTTCCATGATGCTGAAAGCAGAGAGTTTCTCACCCTACCGATGCGATCGTAACGTCGCCCTGGGAGTCAACCTTACCTCCCTTACAAAAGTCCTTCGCGCTGCACAAAACGAAGATATCCTAACAATCAAGGCTGAAGATGCCCCTGATGTTCTCAACTTGGTGTTCGAGAGCAGCGAGAGCGATCGTTTGAGCGAGTATGATCTGAAGTTGATGGACATCGACCAAGAGCATTTGGGTATTCCAGACACCGAATATGCTGCCACAATCACTATGCCATCTTCTGAGTTCAAGAGGATCTGTATGGATCTTATGGCCCTCTCCGAATCCGGTATGCCTAATTCATTACTCGTCAATCTGCCCGGAAGCTAATCTGACGTGCTCCAGTTTCAATCGAGGCATCCAAGGACGGCGTCAAATTCACATGTGCCGGAGATATTGGCAACGGTGCTGTTACACTACGAAGCCATACCAACGTCGACAAGCCAGAACTCAATGTCGACATTGAACTGACGGAACCCGTCTCCCTCACCTTTTCACTCAAATACCTCGTCAATTTCTGCAAGGCCGCAGGGCTCTCGAAAACGGTTAAGCTCTGCCTTTCCAATGAAGTCCCTCTCTTGGTTGAATACGGCTTGGCTGCAAGCAGTTACCTGAGATTCTACCTGGCTCCCAAGGTGGGTTGTGTCTGATGTCCAATTTTACAATATTCATGCTAACGAAATATCTAGATTGGTGACGAAGAATAGATGCAATAAAGGGGGAACGGTAATCATGATGACATGAGTTTTTAAAGCATATCCCACGTGGCGTGTTGGTTGACATTATGGATATGGATGATGGTTTAGTTAATGGGCGGCTATGGAGAAATTCGAGGCGTTCCTACACTCAGACAAGACAGACAGAAAATCCTGTCCAAGATATGATGAAAAAGAGATACATGCGCTTCCAATCTAAATCCTGGTCTGTGACGTGCGTAATTTTTTGTCTGCTCCGTGGGTTTCTGGGTCTGCATATGTGCATCTTTTCGAGCCTAGCGCGGGGTATTTAACATCGTGATCAACCCCACCATTGCTGGCCGCGGTTGTGCATCGTTCAAGGCTGACTCTTCATTCCCGAGATAAGAATTTTTGCTCCCGAATGTCTCGTCATACACAGCACAGCGGCTATGCAATTGTTTACGAACTTTTTGGTCCTGTTACTCGCACTTTCATAATATAGCAAGCAACTCTTTCAATTTGTTTCTCTTTTAGAACCAACTTCCTCTAGAACCGCAACAATGTCGTCGAACGATTTCCCTGTCCCCGAGACACAAGTTCTTGCTGTCGCCAGTCATGTAGGAACACCGTTATTTTTGCGACCGTTTGGCAACAACTAACACTACAATGAAGGTCGTCTACGGGTGAGTTGCTAGCCTTTCCCTCCGCTTGGAAAAAACCGCTGAGCAGCACCCAGTTATGTCGGCAACACGATGGCAACATTCGTAATGCAATCACTAGGCTGTGAAGTCGCCGCTCTCAATACGGTGCAATTCAGTACTTTCTCCTCTTCCAAAATTCGAATCTCTAGAAGAAAGGAATGGAATATGCTGAGAGGAAACAGGCAATCATCTCGGATACGGCCAAGCGAAAGGCACGCGAGCAACAGCGAAGGAAATCACAGACCTCTACGAAGGCCTCAAAGACTCCTACCTCGATTCCTTTGACATGATGCTCTCGGGCTACCTCCCCGGCGCGGCCTCCGTCGAAGCCGTGGGCACTATAGCGCGAGATTTGAAATACAAAGCTACGATGAAGCCGGGCAGTTTCTTCTGGGTGCTTGATCCGGTTATGGGTGATAATGGGAAGTTGTATGTTGCGGAAGACGTGGTACCTGCGTATAAAGGATTGATTAAGGATGCGGATTTGATATTGCCGAATCAGTTCGAGGCCGAGTATGTGCGGAAATAAAATTTTGATATAGAGGTGATGGGCTGATGATGTATAGGACGCTTTCAGGGGTCAAGATCGTGGATATGGAGACTTTGAAGACGGCTATCACGACGCTGCATGAGAAATATCGGATTCCGCATATCCTGATCACCTCGATCTCTTTACCGGAGCCTGGAGCAGCCACCTCTCTTTCGGTTGTGGGCTCGACGTTCACTTCAACTGCCACTCCTCGAATGTTCGGGATCAAGATCCCGGCAATAGATTGTTTCTTTAGTGGTACGGGAGATATGTTTGCGGCGTTGATGCTTGTGCGGTTTCGGGAAGCGGTGAATAATGTGGAGGGGCTGATGGCGAAAGATGCTTGGATTAGTGATGATGATGTGGTAGGAACGGAATTGCCTCTTGCTAGAGCGACGGAGAAAGTGCTGGCTAGCATGCAGGAAGTGTTAGCGAAAACGAAGGAGAAGAGAGATGAAGAGCTAGAGAAACATAGTCAAAAACAACAGGGAATGGGTATGGGCGAGGAGGACGAGAAGAAGATGAGGTTGGTGAGGTCTAAGGCTGCGGAGGTGAGACTCGTCAGGAATTTGGGGAGCTTGAGGACTCCCGAGGTGAAATTTAGAGCGGAGGATGTTTAGATCTTAAGCCAGCTCCAAACAGACACGGAGATGGACGTCTTAGTAAATACCCGAGCAACAAGAAGCACATATTGAGTAACTAACTCAAGTAGAATAATTTAAATCAGAATTCAGACTTCTTATTCCCTGTCTATTTTCCATGCACACTTTAACTCCATTATCCTCTTCATCCCTCATATCCATAATTCGTCCCCATTATTTCCCTTTTAATGCGCCGAATCCGCTTCATCTAACACCTTTACTTCTCTGGCACATCATCAAACTCCCAACACTATCTAACCAGTACTGCCAAAACCCCCGGCACCACGAACACTCTCCTCCAAAACATCCACTTCCTTAACCTCGGGCGTGTAAATCCTCTCCAGCACCAATTGCGCCACACGATCACCCTCCTTAACCTCGAAATCCTTCTCTCCATGATTAAACAGCAGAACTTTAACTTGTCCCCTATAATCAGCATCGATTACGCCCGCGCCCGTGTCGATCATATGTTTAGAAGCCAAGCCGGAGCGAGGAGCGATACGACCATCTATTCCCCTTCGTTAGCTTTTTGCCACTTTCAAGACTTTAGACTCATGAAAAATAATAAATAAATAACAGGCTGCGCAATTGAGAAAAAGGGGCAATGGGGAGGAGACCTACAAGTACCATCCGGAACCGCCATACTAATATCCGTATCAACCAGCACCTTTCCACGCGCAGGAACCACCGTATCCCTCGCCGCATATATATCATACCCAGCAGCGAACGCGCTTCCACGAGTAGGCAAGCGCGCCTTATCAGACAGCTTCTTGATCAAGAGAGGTGGTTGCGCGTCGACTTTCGTGACGGCGGGTTGGGGTACTACAGGCGCAGCGGGCTTGTCGAATATTGCGGTTGCCATGCTGGAGGGTTGAGGGGATGGGCGCTCCGGAATCTGGTCTTTGGCGTTTGGAGAGTGGGAATTTGGGGGATTCGGGGGTGGTTGTTGATGTGGACATGGTGGGATTTGGAGGTTTGGTGCGTTTATTTTGGAGGGGAGACGCGAACGCGGTAAAGGGATGAATTCGCGTTAGGTGGGTTTAGAGAGAGGTCGTGGGTTTAGTAGTGTTTTTGCGTGTTTTGGTAAGGATGTTGGCGGTTAGTGATTTAGGGGTGTGCAGTTGGTGAATTGACCCGTTCTTCTCGCTTAGTGCAAAGGGGGTCAGGGGTTTTCACAAGTCACGAGAATTGAAAGATGAGAATCTAAAGTAGTTACTAGATTACAGATTATCTATTAAAGTTTGAGAAATCATGCTTATGTGTGCCAAATTTAAAGAGACATGTTGTATGTTGTAAGCTTCTTTTCTCATGAGTCCAACAACCCATCTTGCTTACCCGAACCCTTTTTTGCCATGTGTTTTTTAAAAAGCAACACTGCATCGTCATCAGTTCGAAAAAAAGAATCACGTAAAATACTCTTCTACTTTTAGGATTCTAGTTTTCCAAAAGTGAAGTGAAGTCAGATTAGAATCTGACAGCTTTCGCGAAATACGAACCCGTCGGCTTCTTGACTAAAATAACGAAATTGAGGGAATCCCGAGGATGCATGCAGTCAGCAGCCAATACAACCTTCCCCACGATACACCAAAGATCGACCGGAATGACTGCAGTGTGTCACCATTCCGAAAACTTGGTCGAGATTACCTAGACGAAAGAAGACTCCTCATTAGCTCGTCGACCACTGACCTCGTAGCTCTCTGCAACACCTCAAAGAATAAACATCGTGTTCCCGTGAGATTTCATGAAAAGGAGAGTAATCTAACCCTATTCATCCTCTCATTTCATTGAGATACTCAGGCATTCTCTTTGAATTAGGCGCTGGTTTATGAATTTCAAGTGGTCTTTTGGGATTGCAGTGGCGCGCGCCTCGAGGTCGAGGCCGAACAACGTTTACGAGATTGAAAGTGGAGGTTGCTCAAGAGTTGACCTCTATAGCAGTGCGTAGTGTAGAAGAGTTGAAAATAACGAGAATTTAAACCTTGTTCCAGCAAGATTAAAAGGCTAGCTACATACTAGGACATGGGAAGATCTCTTTCATGGGGAAAAGAGTTATGAGGTATTCTTGTGTGGAAATGATGATCAATTTGGGTAAGTAAGCACTCTTGTGAATGTCCTAAGGCAGCAAAGGGATAGAGACAGTGCGCAAGGAATATCATGTGAAGCCTGATCCCAAATTCACCTGGGTGCATGTGCGAGGAGCGAGTCTTGTTGATGTAGTGGTTGCCAGTTCATGAGCTCTTAGATGGTTGAGAAATGGTTTTTCGTCAGCTCTGCACTAAACTTGTAAGATCTAATGACTAGGTAAAGACGTAAGCAGTACTTACAAATTATTTCGCAGCCTCTTCGAATTTCATAGCGTCCTATTAATCGCACACCTCCTCCATTTGCTCCGACTAGGTAAATGATTGAAGTGGAAACCGGTTTCAAGTCTCCATTCATGGAAATAAGCCTAAGCTGAGACACAAAAGAAAATGTTAGATCAAAGCCACAAACACTAAATTATGTCACCGACGATTCTCATGATTAGTTTGAGAGGATTTAAAGTTATTGTGAACAAATGGGGTTAAATCAGGAGGCTCAATAATTCGGTCTGTTAATTAACGTAAGGGGGCAGGGCAATCGGAAACAAGGCAATGAATGCATTGTGCTCGCATGAATGGGGGCCGTAATAAATGCCTCTTCTTAACAAACTGAAGTGATTCCAAAGACGTAAAGATTTCAAAGGCGCCAAGACGAAACGTACACAGCCAGTGTCAGTTTGCCGCTGGCGATGCCCTCATTAAGCCTTGCTGCCGAAGTATGAGCCGCAATTAAAGGCAGATGTTTATGCCCAGCAAGATCCGTTTATGCAATTGTGTACAGACTTGTGCTGTGTCTCCCCAACGATGCATTTTAATCATTATTGGGGCTGACTTTTCCCATACGAGGCAAAATGTGCCTCAAACAATGCACCAACCTCAGAATTGAAGGCCTCAATTTGAGGCCCTCAATCGATACCAAGGTAGAAATTGATTGCCGTGAAGGCAGCCGCGCGAACTCCTTGAGCGAAACCGAGAAACCAGGCATGGTGCCCAGAATCTGTGTCACACCTTGATCAACACACCAGTTTTTTCAGGGTGGTGGGGTTTTTGGAATTTTTCATATGGAACGGGCTGAAAGCAAAACCCCCAACATCTGCACTGCAGAACAATTGCGGCGTGAGTACAGACGAAAACACGAGGCAGACATTGCGGCCCGCCCATCGACCATGGTCAGCACCCTGAAACACACGACCTTGGGAAGTTGGGTGTGTAGAGTCTCAGACAGATTACTTGCTGTTCCCGGAATTCTGGGAATCAGTGTACAGAATAGGAGAAAGAAGATGTGCAATGCTGTACTGACAGTAAGATTATTGATTTTCTGAAGATCATGCGCTCGACTTTCGGGATTACTATCTCGGTGTCCGATACGCCCCCTCGTGGTTAATCTATGCAGCGAAATCATTCTCGAAGAAGAATACAACCGTGAGTATAGGCGGCAAGGAAGTTATGCACTTTGTAGATTTCTGGGAATGAGACATGCATGAATGTTTGCTGATCAGTTCCAACTTCCACGTGGGCTCGAAATACGTGAAAGAACATGTACCGCACAAACCTCGCACACATCACTTGACGCATATTGGAGTTTGAAAACTTGATTCCAAACCATCTAGCAGGTTTCGAGGTTCTGTCGAAAGAAAACCATGACATTGATTCCAGATTGTCTAGACTAATGGCGAAACTTCCGCTCGGAAAGGCAAAAGGTCTTGCAACGCAAAGAAGGAAACGTGCCGCGAAGCAATAATCTGAACGGAACCAAGTCAGCGACGACAGTTTATCCTGATGCACGTTGTGCCGCAGACGAGCATGACTTTCAACTGCAGAAATTGAACAGAAATGACGATTTGGGAAGGTCGCAGACTTGCCTGCGGTATCTCCTTCCCCATACCAAACCTTCAACATGGTGGGGTTGTCTACGGCCGAGACACAAGTGGCAAAACTCCATACTGCCAATACAACGCTGTTCTGCAGCTCGATCGGCAGGTGAGTGTAATTGTACGAGCCCAGCTGCTGAGCCTGTGCGAGACTGTCCAGGGCGGAACTCCGGAGTCTCAGAGTTCTTCGCCGCGCTAGCCGTCCCCAAAGGCAAGCAGACAAGCAGACAAGGCTGAAGGAGCTGGTGAGCCACAGACAGCCGGCAATCTGTGGAGGGGGGGAGCCAACAGCACTGGCACTGACAGTGGTCACTGGTGAGGTGATACAGTACCTGCAGCCTCGGCCGGCCAGCTGGCTGTGGTCCAGAAATAAACACATCGAGGTCGGCTGGATGGCGTGTAGATTGGCTTCGGAGATACCCCTCTTGCTTGCTCGTACAGGGCTACAGTCCACTGGTGGTCCATCATGCCCATGTGCAATGCAGTACTGGACTCGTACCAGCATAAAGCCACGAGGTGCAGCATCGATTTTGATCAGCAAATTAACGTGCGACAGGGTTTGGGACAAAGTGCCGGAATGCGTGGACCAGCGAGGTGCTGCTGTTCTGCCTTCCAGGTACAGAAGCTTGCGTAGGACCTAGGCACGAAGTAGGTGTAAGTGTAACCTGACGGCTCATAGATGGCAGCTTGAAGCTGCCCAGCTCCAGCTCCAGCTCCAGCTCCAGCTCTAGCTCCAGCTCTCCTCAAGCTTGCAGCATGCTCCAAAGTGTGGGCGGCCCAAAGCCAGGGCCAGGGGAACCCTGGGCAGCGGGCTGATCAAGAAGATCAGATCAGGGAGGGCCAGGGCTCACAGAGAGTTACAGATGACTTAGGTGACTGGCAGCAGCAGGGAAATCGGGGCCATCGTGGGAATCAACGCCGATACGGCGACTTCCAGCGGTTTTAAATCGCTGATCGCCCGCTGATAGCATACCTAGGCCCTAAGATCCAACAGGGCTCTGGCAGTGGCAGGCGTTCGTCGATTTTCCCTTCTCCAGCCCCCACCGTTTCATGTTTTTGTGGCGTTCATCTGTACCAGCGGGGCACGTATTTTAAGATGGAGAAAACACCCTTTGCACCCTCTACATCTGACACCTCCGCACCTCCAGTCCCAGACTCCCAGCTGCTGCCACGCGACGTTTTCCTGAGACGTACCGGCGGCCACTGGGCACTTCAGCCGGAGCTGCATTCCAGGATCTTCCGTGTGCTCTGGATGGCTGGCAAAAGTGTTGCCGCTGCCGCTGCTTACCTTGTGCATAGAGAACATGAGATGGAGAACTGTGCGAGGCTCGCTAAACGTGTGCATCTGGAAGAGACATGCTATTTGGAAAGCGGCTGTGCTCGCTTAGCCGTTGTCAAGGACCACAACACAAGAGAGACGACTCACCTCACCGGCGCCATCAGCACTTGCATCTCTGCAATCCGGATCATGTAGCATTGCATTGGTTGAGTACAGCTTGTTTCCTCATTTGGTGCGTGCTATCTCCTGTGAGCTTGTGTGAGTTGTGTCCCACGCCCCTGTCTCACCAAGCTGTGTGTTTCGGTGCCCGGCTTTTATTTCATTGTTTAAGAGGGTGCACCCATGGTTTCAGCTACACTGTCGTAATGGTGAGTTGTGATGAATAATTTCTGAAATTTATAAACGACACTAAAGAAGGGTATAATGGATATATGCTCGTCAACCGTAAAGCGTACTTATACACTCCAAAACAAAACAGAAACCCCCTCCCCCCCATGCTAAAACGAATGATTTTCTAATTCCAACGCCCCAAAGTGACCAAGTGATGCCCCAAATACTCCTAAAATGCACGAATCCCTTGTTGACCTATGAATTTCTCCGTTGCTTGCATTTCTCGTGGGCCATGTGACCGTTTCTCGCCGTAGTTCGTGTGAATTCCGCTCCACAGTTCGGGCAGCTCGACTTTGCTGCTGCACCGGACTTCTCTCGTTGATGGCGTAACAAGTTGCTAAATGTAGAAAACTGGCGCCCGTTGCAGCCGTGTTCCCAGCACTGTGGCTTGGGACGGCTGTGAACTACCCGAACGTGGTCCCCCGAGTCTGACGAGCCAACTTTAGGGCTGGGGTGGTGCTGATACATGTGCGGTTGGTCTGACGCTGATGACAGAGAATGTGGCCGAGAGCTGGAGATAATCAGCATGTGTGAGATGCAGCAAAGCAATCCGATAGACTTACATAAAAGTTTGAATGCCGGCATCTCCTCCGCCGTTCGAGTACGTCATGGGTGTAAATGTTGGCGAGCTTGTGAAATCATTGGGGCTCCTTCTAGAATATTAGAATTGCTTCTTCTCGTATCTAGTGAGACGGCGACTTACATTGTGAACACAGGGCCGTAGATTTCGGGTGTTTGTGAATCACCAATCTGTGGCGAATACGGTGTCAGGTATGACGAGCTGCTAAGGGCTGGAGATGGTTGTGGCCCTGGAAGTGGACCCGATGCAAGTAGCGGAGAAGGTGTGAGACTGTTGCTATATTCTGGGAGTGTTCGAGGCATGAGGTCTGGAGAGTTCCGCTGAGACACAACATAGGGGTTGCTGACGGAACGTTCCCTTCTCGCACGTGTCTTCGAATCCCGTCGTGCATGATCACGCTGTCGCTTCAACTCCCTCTGTTCCGGAGTGAGGCTTGCTCTTGGGGGACTGGATGAGAGAGAGCGAGCGTAGATAGGCATGAGCTTTGGATCGTCATATGCTGTGAGCATAGAAGGGTTGAGAGGCGGGCTGGGTATTTGGGGCATGAATTGCTCATTCATTTCGAAATCTGAAATTGTTAATAGCGTTTCCGATATCAATGAGATTCAAACTTACGAGGCCAGGTATAGGATTGTCGAATTCCACCATCGAAGCGCGCATCGTATTGTTGAATTCCGAGGGTACTGGTATACTTGTAAGTAAAGTCTCGGGGACTTGAGGCTCGCAATCCTTACCTCATATTTGCGGGGAAAGAATTTGAACGAAGGATGTTTGGCTGAGTGCCAGTTGAAGAACGGTGCCCAGGATATGGTTGAACAGGATCTACTCTAAGGAATGGCGTAGTAGGACCAGATTGCTCTCCAGTAGCTTCTAGATAGCTCCAGTCGATATCTAAATCACTCTCTGAAAGGAGTGGAAAAGGAGTGAGTTGTTGAGGGCTTGGACAAGAAATGTGTGTAGCAGGAGTTGACTTTGAATCCTGTTGGAGGAAGGACGTTGATAAATGAGTGTCTATGGGTCTGACTTGTGGAGTTGAGGAAGAGGAAGCGGATTCGATGATGTTCAGGCCTTGGAATTGCAGCGCGGTCGAGGATAGATAACTGTTTGACCTTGATCTGCTCTGACGTGAGTCTTCTGCATTCGAGTCTATATAGAGGGAGTCCATGAGTTCAGGATGAGGGGCTGTGAGTGTTGACGGCGGCACATACAAAGGATTTTGGAATGAGTACTCGAAATAGACAAACACAGAGGCTTCGGATCGTAGGATTATATAAATCGCGGAGAGGAAATGAGATGAGATGATATGACCCTATCCAGGCCAGAGCACGAACGTTTTTTAACTAAGCCTCCACTGACGGCGAAGGCAGGCTCTAAAGTACCTACGAGAGACAGGGTCCCCTGTGAGAGGGACCTGGGTGGAGCAGGCCTTCCGTGATGCTGGTTGCAGCGCGGAGAGGGCGCACAGGATTGGTCGATCACCAGAGTTTGGCGAGGCCGCTGAAGGATGCACGCCCCCCTGGCACTGGCAGGTTGGCCGCTGGCCCCACCCCTGGTAGGCTGTAGCAATTGATAGAAACGACACTTGGAATCAGTGCTGACCTGCTAGGTAAGGTAGGTAATGGCCCTGCCAACGTCTAGTGCGACAAGTTGCCAACGACAAGGCTCTCTCTCTTTGGAGTCTCTGCCTCGCGCTGCCATGCCCCTCCATGCCATGCGGTGCGAGAGTTGAGACGTCGACTGTGACTGCAACTGCCATGTTCTTGCTGCTCGCTGTTTGCACGTTGCCTGTTGCTGCTCGCCTGTCTGCCACCCTCCCAGCTGCAGCGCGACGCAGGAGAGTCTTTCTGCACTTGCACCTCCACCTCCTCTGGCAGGCCGCCCGCACGCCGATACAGATTGCAGACTGCTTCACTTTCAGTGCTGTACACCTGCACGCCGCGCCGCACGCCTACGGTTTGCACCAAATTGCTGCTTAGCCTCACCAGGCACTCATAATAATCTCGGCCACGCCTTTCTAAAACACTAGCGCTGAAATGAGATTCTGAGGGGCGGCGCAGCTAGTAGCTCGCTCAATTCTCGAATAGTGACTGACTGTACTGCGCTGCGCTCTTGTACAGCTGTTTTCGGCCATCTCATCCTTCTCTTTTGCGGAGAGTGTACGAGTTGAGAAAGCATCTGAATCCGCATCGGTCGAGCATGCAGCGGCTCATTAAACGCTGCAGCGGCTGTTGTTCCTACGAAGTCGCCTGCTCGCAAATCTGGATGTTGAATCGATCGGAGCTTCTCTCACGTACCATATGAGAGAACAGTGCCATGCTTGCATAGCTCCGGATTTGCTGATCAATGAGATGTCCGATCAACCGCTCTATGGGCCTCCCAAGGTCGGACGGCGGCCGTCTGTTCG
>JAAMPI010000714.1:0-27596 GCA_013054445.1 Cudoniella acicularis | reverse complement strand
TGTGGAACCTTTTTGGGGGCCAGCGTAGGCGATGACTTTGTTGTCGATGCCGCGGGTGACGACCATGTCGACCTTGATCGTTGCTGGGAGGGTCAAGATAGGATACAACATCGACAAATAAGGTGGGGATGGGAATGGGGAGGGCACATGGTAGCGGCGGGTGAATTCCTCTTGGATTCTCATTGTGGATATGGTTGAGTGCTTCACAGTAGGTTCGTGATTGTTGTCGACGGTTGGTTTGGATGGCTTACTGGATTTGGGAGGATACTGAAGGTAGTAGAGTATCTCACAAGTCGTGAGAAATTATTGACTCTGGCAGAGGGGTGAAGTCGAAGGAAGCTTGGTTGAGCTGAGTGCTTCACAGGAGGTTAGTGACTGTTGTAGAGAGGGGGCATGGATGGCTTATTGTAGTTGAGAGGATCCTGAAAGTGTCCCACAAGCTGTGAGAGATTATTGACTTAGACAGAGGAATTGAAGTCCAAAGGTATTCGCTTGATCTGAGTGTTTCACAGTAAGCCAGTGACTACCGCACAGTAACCAACAAGTTATCAAGATCAAAGAAGAGTATTCCACAACTGCAGAGATATGTTCAGGAATCAAAGAATCAAGCGCGTTGCGAGATTAAATACTTTTCCACCTCGAACATTCCAAGTGCAAAAGCTGCAAACCTTCAGTAAGTGCGTGACTCAACTTTCACTCGAAGATAGCCCACCACATTTCCATTGATCATACACCCAAAATTGCATTTTTATGTTGTCATTCTTACCTCAATGCAAACCAGTTGTGGTAGTACCCTTCACGGGTCTTAAGCGAGGTTTAGGGGTGGAAACACTGGGTCCTAAAATGGTGCCCACGTTTTTTTTTTTGTGGAAAATCTGAGTGAGACTAGAAGGTTTAAATTTCCTAGGAAGCTTCTAGCGTTAGTGTTGTTAGGTAATTATTGTGCAATTGTTGCATTTCGTGCAGATTTTATGAGATAAGACTCAACCTTAGCCTGGACAATGATGGGTCCTAAATTAAGATACCACATTTTCGCAACGTTTAGTAAAATTGCAAGGCGCGAAAAATATACGAAGATTCTAGTGCTGTTAATTGTTAAGTCATTATTGTGCAATTGTTATGTTTCGTGAAGGATTTAGGGTTGAGTGTACTTACTAGAGGGTTGAGCTTAATTTTTTAAATTCGGGCCTCTTATTAATGTTTAAGATCTCTCTTTTGTCGTAGAAGACTCAACTCAAGTTAACTTTCGGGAAATTCGACAATTTCCGCTCTTCCTGAAAACAAGAATAATCTCTCTCTCCCTGTGGAATACCCCGCTCAAGGAAACAATCGTCAACCTCGCTGCTCCTATCCAAATAACAACATCCCACAAAACAACTCGAGAAACACTCTCCATATCCAACCATGGCAAAACCAGCCCTCCTACCGTACCAGTCGGCATCTCGACCCAAAAAGCCCACCAAAAAATCAAAAACATCCACAACTACACCATCTTCATCATCGCTACCTCAACCACCCTTCACAATCTTCGAAGACAACACCGCGACACCGCTTCTCCCCCCCTTAACCATACAATCCCTCGCTGACCAAAAAGCCCTCAAAGACCGCTGGCCAAAACTAGCAGCAGGAATGCAAGTCCAATACAGCGAATGGACCTACACTATCCAGGTCATAACCTGGTTCCTCCCCTTGCTGACGCAAATCGAAATGCATCTCCCCCATCTTGCGAGCCCGAAAAGAAAACGGCTGGAGGAGATTAAAGAGGAGTGCGAGTGGAAGAGAATAGGTAATTGGGAGGAGATGATTTTTTTGTCCCAGGTAATTCAGGGGAGGGGGTATGAGAAGACGGAGGAGGATTTTGAGATTTTGGCCGAGAGGTGGACGGTGAGGGATGCGGGGTTGGCGAGGGAGATGTGTGGGCTTGTCGGGTGGGTGTGGAGGGCGGACAAATTTTTGAGGAACGAGTGGGGGGTGGAGGATTTGGTGGTGGTTGAACAAGGTGAGGGAGACGAGGGATGCGAGGGTTTTGTCTGGGTATATTGTTACGAAGGGGAGGGGCTGCCATGATCAAGTTGTCAATAAAGAGGAGTATCGGGTGATGAAGACATGTTGGTTGGAGGTTATGGAGAAGCATGTGTGGTGTGAAGATGATGATGATTTTGATTGGGAGTGGTTCCAGATAAAGTTTGTGAAGGATATTTCTCAAGTGTTGGATCAGTGTTTTAATTGGGAGGAGCCCGCTGTTTATGAGGAGTGGAAAAAGACGTATGGTGGCCAAAGGGATGCCTTGACGGATATTGGGGAGTATCTAGAGAATAGGATTTGGGAAATTTGAAGGGAAATTTGGAATAGATTCACTTGAAAAACGCTATTAATCAAACACTTTACAATCACAAGCCTTGAACGCAAACTCCTGCAGATATCGCTTCGCAAGTTGAAAAAGATCATTGATATGGCCTAGTGAACCAAGATTTTAGACTCCCGCAGATATCGCTCTGCATGTTGGAAAAGATCAATGATATCTTAATCAACCAAGATCTTAGACTCCAGCTCGGAGTAGTGCTCAAAAAATGACTCGAGCAATCTAACACCATGCTCAACATCGTATACACCTCCGCACTCTCGAATACTGTGCATAGAGAGTTGTGGATTTCCCAAGTCCAAGGTCCTCGTTCCTAAAGCCGCAGAAAGCATGGGTCCAATTGTTCCTCCACAAGGCGAATCATTTCTGACGACGAACAGCTGAAGTGGAACTCCGTTCGCAGTGGTAGAATCTTGGCTTTGTTTTGCTCTACGAGCCACTTCTTGTAGAAGGACGATGCCGGGGGAGTTAGTCACATATTTTTGATTTGCGTTAATCTTGATCACAGTGCCCTTGTTCATCTCTGGTCGATGGTCTGCTTCGTATTTTTGTGTGTAATTTGGATTGACTGAGTGAGCCATGTCAGCAGATATAAGGAATGAAGTCGAAAGACTTTGCTCGTAAGCTGCTGAAATGTCAAACTCTGCATCTCTCCCGACCTTCTCGTATGACGTATCCGAACCGGATTCGTGGAGGGACGGGAGGACAGCGAGTCTTCGAACCACAGATGGGAGTGTGTTCCCTGCAGCCCCTTGAGCTGATAAGCTGCCAGCCTCTTCGTGGTCGAAGCAGGCTATAAGTCGAATGGACGATTCACTCTCAAGCGCTTTTGGAGACGACAGAGATTCGATAAGACCATCCACTGCACAATATGTCATTCCCAAATTGTCTAGTCGAGCAGAAAAGATCAATTCGTTGTTAATCCCTCCAATGCATGATTTCTGGGTATCGTAAAGCACCATCTCGAAATCAACAACATCCTCTGGTTCAACTCCTGCGTGCTCAGCAATTATCTCAATCACATATGGGTGATGACGTTCTGAAAGAGCCTTGAGGGGTCGAAATGCTTGATCTGCCTCTGGCTTCTCTTCCTCCGTTTGCTCTGCTTTTGCACCTGTCCGATTCAACTCGGCAGCTATCAGACCTGCTATCGGGAACAACTCAGTCTCCTTGTTTGGGTCAAAGTTCGTACTCCGATCAAGATGAATAGCCAAGGTTGGGATTCGAAGAATTGGCCGCTCAACCTTCACAAGCTTCTGGACGATATTTCCCTTGCCATCTTTGACCATAGCTCTTCCAGCAATGCTAAGATCTCGATCGAACCATGTATGCCATATACCCGCACCATATGTTTCAACACCAACTTGCATAAAGCCAGCTCCAGTCTTCTTACTGACAGGCTTGAGTCGAAGACATGGCGAATCTGTATGTGTACCAATCATGGCAATCGCATTTCCGGGCTTCCATTTCTTCCCAATGCCGAATGCAACTATTGTTGAGGCATTTCTTGTGAGGTAGTACTTGCCGCCAGGTTGAAGGGTGGAGGACCAGCTGTCGCGTTCTTTGATCTCTTCGAAGCCCGCCTTGGAGAGTCGTTGAATGGCAGAGTGGACGGCGTGGTATGCTGAAGCATGTCAGATGCAGGTACAATGAGCTGTTGATTGGAGTGCTTACGTGTGGGAGATGCATTAAGGAAATCAATGAAGTCGTTTGCTTTCGCAGTCGCAGCTGATATTTGTTTGGGGGCCATATTAAGGGAGGGGTGAGTGGAATATGATCGTGAAAGTGTTATGGGTATCCTGGTGACGCTCAAACGGAAGAGCAGTATTGGTTTTATATGCATGTAGAGCTCAAAGGAGGGGTTGTTATTGGAAAAGGACTGTATGCAAAGCGGTGAGGTGGGGTGTCACGAGAATGCACGGTGTATGGCTAAAAGGTGAGTGGGCGTACAATACAGCAACACCCCACCAGTCTAATAATATCATATCATTCGGACATTTAAGAAATTGCATGCAAGACATTAAGGTGCAATCTAATAACCCTCCGAAATCGCGAGTTGCTGTCACAAAGGCCCGAAATGCCAACAGCCAACTGTCAAGTAAGTAGGCGCCAAAGTTACGTTGACGCCTAATAATAATATATCCACTATCATATGCACAATCGATAGCGCATGCAATTACCCTGGAGTCATAACCTGCGTGTTACCAACATCACAATCTCACTGAGCATAGAAGTAGGAACTTTGAGTGTTGATCAATGGACTTTCAATGCTTCAATTTAAACATTAGTCCACCTCGCCCAGCCATTTCTGATCCTACAATTTCCACAAATCACATCAACATCCACATCATACACCGTCTCCAACCGCCCAACCAATGCTCCATAGACCTACTATCGTGCCAATCATTCCTCACTGATGCCCCAGCAATGCTGCGCTTCCCAATCCTCTATATCACACATGCCATTTTCCGTTCCAGAACCCCAGGCTTAACCCATATATGCCAACACCGATAAAACATATGCTGCACCATAAAAAAGGAAAGCCGTAAAGGACAGTAAGAATAGTAATACACCTCGTGCTCCGTGTTCATTCTAGCAAGCTCGCCAGCTGCTTATGTACCCAAGGTCCAAATACAAAGGAAAAATCCATAACATCATGTAAAATCGTTGAAAGCTGAACACAAATCCGTTTTTGCTCCTGTTTTTTATAACCATATGTCCACGCTGCAAGCGCAACCTGTGCGCCGTTTAATCAAATATGTTCACATCTGCCGTAGACCTCACACCTGGGGAAACAAGTTGTAACTTCCTCTCTTTTTTCCTCCGACCATGTTTGCAGCCGAAGCCGATGTCCCTGCTCTAGGCCGGCTCTTGAATTCCCGTACAGTTTGACTGACCACGGGTGCAGAAATCTTCCTGCCATGAAGTGGTGTCCGGGGGATTGCGTCTTTCGAAGGAGCCACAAGTGACTCGCCAATCGTATCAAGCTTTCTAGTCATATTGACGATAGCAGCTGGAAGAATAGGAGCAGTCTCTTCCAATGTATCGATCACTTGAAACGTGTTGTGCTGATGCTGCATTGTCTCTGGAAGCGGGGACTGGACTTGCACGCATTCCTTCACCTCGTGGGTTTCGAGTTCAGTTGGAATTTCAAAAGGGTCCTGCAAGGTCTCCGATTTTCGGATAGAAGATGGGATCAGATCTGGGAGTGATGATGCTGACCCGATACTCCGATGAGCTTGATTAATGCCTGCAGCATGGCTCAGTAACAACATGGAATCTTGGCTGACTCTTGAATTGGTCCCAGACATGCGCGTGCTAGACGAGCTTCGTGCAGAACCGCGAGAGAAATTTGATGACCGATAAGAAATGCTCGAAGATGATTCGTCGACAGGTGAGACAGATGGGTTAAATGGCTCTTGTTCGAAAATGGTGCCTGATGTTGCATTGTTGTTACCAAAATGGTGGTCATATGCGGCATCTTGATCCAACTGAGACTGGAAATCAGAGGGGATGAGCAGAGTTGGCGAAAGAGTAAATCCGTGAGATTCTTTAAAAGACGAGGCGTGCGAGTTCGAGCGACCATGTCCAGGACGAGGGTGATTGATTTGAGGTGTGCGTGGGTTAGAAGAAAGTGCTGATACATTAGACATGGGCGAAAGCTCTGGAACATCAAATGCTAATGGAATTAGCAGGGACGGCCGGAAACGTCCGTGATAAATCGAACGGTCATCATCTTCTAGATGAAATTCAAGCGGTGGTTGAGAAATCGTTGGCGAAGGCTTCGTAACAGCAACTTCCCCAATTGAGCATTGATCCCATTGGTAATCACAGTCTGCCTCTATCTCATGCTCGTAGCAGTAATCAATGTCCTTCTCCCAGGAGTCATCTTCAAATTTGAAGCCAGGAGACAAAGGTCGCCTCGGTGGAGCGAAGGTCTCTCTTGGCGGCGAGTGCCCCAGAACTGTCGAGACGCAACTATCCGACTTCACATGAGCCTGCTCACGAGATCGAAGCCGAAGTGAGGGAACCGATTGAGATGCTCTCAACTCGGTACTGGTAACTGAGATCCTAGATCTTCTCGACCCAACCTCCTCCTCTTCTTCTTGCACATCTGCAAGCTCACCAAAAATTCCGGACGGTGATGCGGTCAGAGGCCATGCTTCGTCTCCGGGAGTGGTCAAGGCATGCGAAGCCGATGGTTCCGATGAGTAATCGGGTTGTTGTCCAATTGAAGCGTGCGAGGTTGACAGAACAAGCGGCAGAGGTTTTCTGAATCCTGCATTGGGGTATGTTGCACCTGTGATAGTCTTGGGGTCGAACGTCTCGAATAGAACCGATGCCTGGCGAGAAGAAGTTCTGATGGGTAGTTCGACTGGACAAATCGGCGACAAGGGAGACCGAGGAGGTCGAGGAGGGGCGATACGCAAATTATCGTAAGACTTTGCGTACACCATTGGGTGATGAGGTTGTGACGAATGAATGGGCTTACGCAAGACCCCTCGATGGCGTTGAGCAGTAGGGGACTTGGCTCGCTGCTCGTCATCGGTGGATGATATTGCCAATGCCTCTGAAGAAAAGTTGTCGAAGTGTAAATCCTGCGCCCTGATACCCTTTAATTCACCGTTTGTCGGAGCTTGTGATGCTCGAAGGGCGGAGAATTCTGAGACCAATTCCATCGGAGAAGAGCGTTCCAAGTTTGGAAGTTGTTCTTGTCGTGTGTGGGTAACATGCTGGAAGTTGTAGGGTCCAGATATCAGTTGCCGCTTTGTCGACTCTTGACTAAGGGGAAAAGTGCTCGTCACAGTGCCTCTTCGAGAGCTATTGCCTCTTCCGTAATAACGCTCCCTGGCAGATCCTTCCTCCATCACAATGTCACCAGTTGAGAGAGACGACGTTGATTTACTCAACGCGTTGTCTCTCCTCGACTTTCTTGCACCCCGAGAGAATATTGACCCAAAAATCTGAGTACTCTCGGGCCTTTCCGAGCGCGACGACGGCATGCTGCTCGTGTTCGATCGACCCGAGGACTTTCGAGACAAGCTCAAGCTATCTGTCGATGCATAGGTGGAATCGCGCGAACGAAAGGACGAAGATGCCGAGGAGAATGTGTTGGTCCTAGAGTTGTTTCCAAAAATCGAACTCCTCTTCATCTGCTCCATGTATGCTCGTATACGTTCGGGAGAGGGCGGACCATCGATCGCTGGTTCAAGAGACTCGGGGGAGGAGCAAGATTCGCTGTAAGGTGCTGTCGACGGGATATCCTTTTTGGAAGCTTTCCAGGTCATGACTGTATGAGAAGTCGGACTTGTAGCTTTGGCAGCTCCAAACCCAAACATTGTGGAATTGCAGGCCCGCGGTGTTCGTACGCGAATAAGTGATGGTGGTGGGGATATATTTTAAGTATTTATGCGGCGTGCAGGGGAAACCCAACTTGACATATATTAACCTTGCGGGAAATTCGTTGCTGATTTGTCGCGTGCCGGCTCAAAGGATTGGCAGGCTATTTCAATACGCCGCAGCCACGAGAATGCCTTGTGTATACTTTTTTGGCTGGTGTATAAGGACGTCTTGATTCTTTCGGGGAAAAAAAAACGGCACTCGAGGCGCGAACGGACGTTTGATATCAGTCTCTTTTTTGTCGAGATGGCGTTCGACTGGAATTCGGATCAGTACCCGATATATAATGATCGTGTTATGATCGTGGGTCCGGCTCAAACAAAAGCTCCCCGTACTATAGTCCGGGTTCGGAGAACTCGTAAACTTGGCAATTGAACGCGTCTGTTATAGGGCGAGACGATGGGAAGGCTCTGGAAAGATCGACGTTCCGTGAAAATCGGACGTGTTGGTTTCAACGCGACATACGAAGGCGCGACTGATAACCAAGCGCTGACGGTTGGCCGTAATTGGAGAATCTTGGTGAGATCTTTGCGGGGTTGGTGCTGAGATTGAGGACAGGTACTTTCGTGTAGGTGCTGATCCAATGACAAGGAAACTCTCCTCGACAATACATGTATGTGTACGTCTGAGGCCTCCTGCCATGCAACGTCGGGACAGAGACTCAGAGCCAACAGGTCGGCTTCCCACCAGTCCTCGTTATGCAGGAGAAGAAGAGGCTGAGTGGGAGGTGGTGAAGATGACAACAGCGAGATTTGCTTCAGCGAAAGGTGTGGTTACGGCTTCTGGGGTGGCAGTATTTGCAGTCGAGAAACAATATATTTCATGCTGACGGCAGGACGAAGAGAGCCTTTCTGCAGTCGATTCTGGAGCTGGTGCTGGGCAAGCAGGCATTGTTGCATTGGTCTGAGGATGAGCAGTGCACCTTTCACTTGCTCTGCTGCGCCTTAAGTCCAAGGATGCCCAAATTTGACCCAAGACCTGGGTCCATCGTCGTCGCCACTAGGGGAAGGGGGGGGTAGACCCGCAGGGCACTGGAGTCCCTAGCGATGTTCTCCGGACGGAGTAGCGCAGCACGATGAGGTTGTGGGCGGTTTTTCAGGGCCGCGTTCAGATCCCTGCACGGATGTGACTCCAGCCTTCGGTTCCAGGGGGACGCCAAGCGAGCCTCTAGCGAGGCCAGGAAGGCGTTCTGGTTTGCTGCAGCGCTTCTGGAGTTCTGAGAGCTTGCTGCTTGCTCGTCTCTGCTGCCGGCCAGGGGTCAGGGGTAGAGAGTCAGGGGAGGCTGCGAGGAGGGTGGGCCGCAACCTGGCTGCCCGTTGCTAACACACTGGTGGTCCAGTGGCGCACCCTGGCCGTGTGGTGTTCTCCCGGCGAGGAGTGGGAGGGCGACGGCGAGGGCTCACAAACAGCGAGCAGCGAGCAGCAAGATCACTACAAGCTGGAGGCTCGCCTTGCTAGCCTTTCCTACTTCACCAGTGATACCAGCTTGACTTTTGGGGTTTATTGCATGAGTCTGGCGCCTAGAAATGGCTCCAAAATCAGGCGTATCCTGGAAATTGCTATACGCCATTAGCCCATTAGCTGTAACAGATACTGGTAGATGGCTTCGGAGCGACTCTGGTGTGGGCTTGACGACGACGAGGAGGATGCCATGCTCCGCACTCGGGAGAGCGACCCTCCCAAGCCGTTTACTGCTACGCTCCTCGGACGCGCGCCTGTGGCATATCGCAGCGACGACGACGACGATATCTGGAGCTCTCCAGGCCGTGCAAGCACCCGACCAGCACCGAGAGGCACCGAGACTGTTTCACGAGTTACGACGGCTGAATCTCTGAGCTGCTTGCCCTGAATCTCATTGTCTTTCGGGTCTGTTGGGTGCTCAGTGATCAGTGTTCAGGGTGAAGTCCGTTGGCGGCACGAGTACGAACTTCCAAGTACGAACTTCCAAGTACGACCTGCGTCTCTTGATTTCATTAACGCGCTCCTGCGTTCACCAACTGCAGTAGAGCAACTCAGGGTCCTCTTCCGCCGAAGTTTTGAGATGCTCAGATGCAATGCTGCATCGTGGCTCTCCACAAGTGGGCGGATGTCTTCTCTAGCGGTGTGCTTGATGTGACTTGGGACAGCTTTTCACGTTGGTATGAGGAGCCAGTGCGGGATTGTACGGTGCCCAACAAGAAAGCTTGTCAAAAATACCTTGGAGCCAAGCGCGAGGCGAGGTACCTTCGTACATGGAGTGACGGGACTACCGACATAATTTTTGGTAGGAGGATATAGGTAGTTTTCTCATTTCGGGATGAGCACCAAGTGAAGTCTGAGCCATGGCTGCTAATATTATATGTTCTTGTATGATGTAGCGATTCCAGGAGTTTAATAATACAACACAATACCTCCACCTAAGTTACCAAGATACTGTACCGTGGCTGAGCAGCTACAGTACTACAGTACTACAGTACTGTAGCTAGAAATGGCCGCCGTATTTGGCCATTATGCAGACGGAATGTCCCTGGCCGCGACCCGTCTCTCACGCCGGCTTCCACTGCGGCGGTACCTTTGAAGACTTCGCCGCGAACCCCTGACCAATTATGGAGACCCTCACGAAAAGGATGTCGAGGTGGTTGGTTGCATCGGAGTAAAACCTTCTGTCGCATCTTCGAGAACGGCTGCAGAGGTCGCTGATGGGCGACCTGCAGGACAAAGGGCTCTCCTTGACAGGCCCGAGAAGCACAATAATGCCCCTTTAGCTCCTCTCCGAAGGGATCGCGGCGCTGCAAACTCACGAGCACTCACGAGCACTCACGAATGAAGAACTCTGAGCTTCACCTACGCGCACATGCGAATGTAGATAGAGAGTTGGATTTTTAGAATCCCACCGACGGGTGACGTGAGCCGATTGCAGAGCTGACTTCCTCATTTGGGTCGTTTACACACCCAGCACTTAATAATTCATGCCGCGACGATCAGGGCTAAAGTCCCTTGAAAGATGTCGACAGTCGAGTGGACGTCTCTCAGTCTGAGTCCTTGGCTCCTTGCCTCCTTGCAACTGGTTTCTGGGGGACCATGGCAGAATGGTGAATCGCTGCATCTTCTGCCCTTGGCGGCACGCCTGCGTAGTGCGTACTTCATCACGCGTTTTCTGCAAGCTGGCCTCATGCAGATCAGAGTCCATGGTTCAGTAGCGCACCCTGTGTGCGAGGAGGCCTGGCTTCAAGTGAGCGAGTTTTGAAGCTCGCGTAGGGTTCCGAAAAGATGTGCGATTTTTGGGCCACTTCCGGTCGATCATTGCCCTGGGACCAAACTTCCAAAGATGTTGAAATAGCCCAACTGGGTATTAATGCCGCTGGAAGGTCATAAAAGAGAAGCTCCGAGCCTCTGCGTGTTTGATCAGATTAGGAAGAGAGCCCTGTATGCCATTCTGTGCCTGGTGCCAACGTCGAGCTTCCCTGTATTTGTTTGTATAGCAGACCACCAAACTGAGGCGAGCCGCAAGCTGTACCGCTGACCAACGGAGCGAATACCATATCACAACAGTTATAATCTTCAAACTATGAGGCGAAGATTGAAGCCTGTGCCTTCGTACTGGACCCTCGTACTGTACCTCCGTACCGCATGTTGAATCGTGGATACCTTGTTTGGAGTTGAAGACTTGAAGTGGGCCAAGTGGCTGACTTGTAGGAGCTGAAATGACACCCGGAACGGGAAACAAAAGCTCTCCGATAGGTCGGGGGCTCGAATGAGGGGTTTACTTGTCGCCATCTCAGACATGGCCATCGTTAACTCAATGGCCACATGCGATATCAATCCCGTGACTGACGGTTGTTTCTGAATCTGCAATTCATTCATTCCTGAGGGGCTTTGAATGTTCATCACAAACATCGGAGAGCTCAAAGATTCTAATTTCCAGGTGCCTTGAAGAGATCCCGGCAAGAAGAATGCGAGGGGCGGGTCGGATCATGTCTCTATTCTGGGGAGCTAGGTCACTATCCTCAAGGCAGGTGGGCCAGGGACTTCCCCAGCGATATCTGACTTGGGACTTGACTCGACTCTTGAAGGTGTCCTAGAACCCGAGATATCGCGCCGAACGACGAGGGTTGACGCTGAGAGCCTGAGAGACGTCAACGGTGAAGGTTCAACTTGAGTCCACTGTCAGCTGTCCAAAAGCTCGTCCGATGTTGCCAACACCGTGCTCACAAACCACGCCACGGCACAGATGTGATACACTGGTCATTTCAGGATGGTCCTTGTTGGTGTGGACGGCCATCAACAAAGTCTTTTTCAGCTTGAAATCCGACGATAGATATTGAGACGATGAGAGGGCTGGAGACTGGAGACCTGCGTGGCAGAGCTGTATACCAAAAAAATTGCATGACAAAGGAATATCCGGAAATCAGGATTAGTAACACACCCTTCCCTTCCCGCCCCGCCATCGTGGTGCTTCGTTCCCAATCTGCTACAATTTACCCCGCCACGAGTCTTCCTCAACTCAAACGTGGTAAAACGTCCCCAGACTCTTCTCCGCATCTCATCATCACAAGCACAACCAACCCCAAAATGGCCAACACATTGGTCGAATAATTGCGTGCCTTTCCCGTTCTTCGAGAGTCTGGTTCGTGGTGCAGACTGCCATATCCATAACCATATCCATATCCATGCCTCAAGAGTCAAGCCTATCATAAAGGAACAGCAAAGTTCATCCAGAAATGCTGTCCTCCGGTACACGCAGCGCCAAAAAAAGATGTATGCATCCAGCGCATGAAAAATGAACATAACCATAACCAACATATGCGGGCAGCGGCCAACCCCGCAAGCTCCCAAGAATCTGTCATAAATCCAAGCGATTCCGCACGGCCATTTCCATGCATCTGTTCTCACATCCCGAAAATCTTGAAACGTGTCCGGAATATACCCGGATGGCATCCGCCGTCCAGTAATAGACCAGCGGATCTCCTTTCGGGTCAGAGACTTCAACTGACGTCTCTCTGCATCGGGTCAGGCAAAAAATGGCCGCAGATACGAAGTACTTGCACAGCACAATGGAAGAGAAGACGTCAGCCCAACCCTACCATACAGAGAGAATTGGAAGCAAGAACCTGGCATTCTACATTTCCGCATCTACGATGCCTTCCTTTTTGCTTTTTGATGACGTTTCCCGCCTCGGACGCCGAGTTCGCGCCTTGTTTCTCATTTTCCGTTATTGGAGGATTTATACGGAATTTCTCGACCCCTCATCCCAACGATTCGACATTGGCTTCCGAATTCACCGTCATGGAATAAAATTTTCCTATCAAGATTGCCGATCAGTCTGATACTGGTGCAAAATTCCGATTTTCCGAAAAGCACGTACAAAGAATTCGTGTCGGGTATTGATGAATCTCCTAGGGCCTGAGAGGAACGATGGCCACAGTAACTCGTAGACCTCATGTCGCTTGTCCCTCCTCTACTTGCCTCGAGGCCCCAGAATCAATTCCGTCTCATCGTTTTAACTACTATGTAAAGTAACTTGTCTTTTATCTTAATTCCATGTTCAATTCCGCCGACCGGTTCTTAAGCTTTAATTGCATACATTAACTCCATACTATTGGCATCACGCATTTGGCAAATACAGCTCTACCTTTTTGATCCCTACTCTAGCCTTTGTTCAATCGCAATTTCGTACCTACATTAGAGCCCTTTGCTGGCGCGTTTTTTTTCTCGTACCTTACAGTAGTTCTGCAGCCACAAAAAAGCCGGCCTATCCACCAATCACTAGCACCCTCCACATTGGGCTGCAGTCTGCAGTGCAAATTCTCGGTCATAGCACACGTCAAGAGCGAAGAAGCTTAGAATTCAAATCACGGTTCTCGAATTTCTCGCGTCCCGATGCGAATTTGTCCAGACTTGAATAACGCGTTTTCTGCAATGGTAGGTGTTTGCATTGCATTTTCAAAGCATTGTCATAGCCTCACAGCAGAATAATTAGCCATCCAGAGTTCTGGCATCATATGCTTGAAGAGTTTTCATTTCTTCCTGCACAGCTTTGGACGTTATCACAGTCATAGCATACATATATCTCACTACTTGTACATGAAAAATAAGCTGACTCCCCACAAATCCGCTTATTTTCTCCACCGCTCCCTCTTTCGTTTCATAAGCAGGAATTTTTCTGTAAGTACTTTACAGGTAAGTACCTCGTACATTGCATGCAGATGTAAGCTGCAGCCCTGAGAGGTCACGGACGACCGCACCGTGCGGGATTTTCATCCCATCAAATCAATCAACCTCTGATGCACTGATGCTGTAGGGCTCAGACAAGACAACCAACATGTTTAACGCGACGCATATGTGTGAACGGACGGGAGTCTTCGGAACGGCACTGTACTGTAACCTACAGTAGTGGAAGCCGTACACCGCATCACACGAGACACGACAAAACCACAACATGCATTTACAGACCGGCAAACCGCATATGCTTCAGCCTTCTCTTAGTCCGTATCTCGAAAAAGAAAACAATGGCTATCTAGATACCGGCGCACGAAACGCGATGATGATGTAATGTGTTACACGATACCAACCAGATATCTCGTGCTCTGTGTGCGACCAGTGACCTGCAGAATACCGAGGGCGTGGGCAGCACGCGCTGCATGGCTTTGCGACTGCAACAAAAGCAATTGTCTTAGGGACAAAATTGACGTCAAACTCGTCCTTGCAGTGACCGAGTGGAAGATTCCGAAGACCTGGTATGCGGTCAGCGGCATATACGCACACCAACTGTTGAGATGATACTGTCAAGTTTTGATTTCGATGGGATTTTGTGGATATTTTTTTAGTCAAAGCATTATTTCTTACGCTGCACAAATCCGAGAGCTGAATTTCTTCGTCGTTCCTTCAACACTTTACTAGAATCCCTGTTTTGTTAATAATATCGTCTCAACTTCTCTTACAGTAAATCTCCTTTCGCGGCTTTCTTTTTACAGAGCCTAGTTCTGCCACTGCGATAGCACCAGAAGAACACGTTACGCGTGCGGCCTTGCCGATGGGTTGGATTCATTTCCCTGTCCGGAGACAGGTATAATATTACGCAGCACCACACGTCAAAATCCTCAAGGGGGGTTAGAAATCCTTTATGCAGGTACGGACAGGGCTGGCTGGTGGGACGAGGCGGACAGTCAGTCGGTGGGATGCCGAGGAACTCGGAGAGATAGAAACGTGGTTGGTTGTACTCGAGGGATAGTTGTTGGTTTGTGGGTGTGTGAGGGGGGTGTGGTGAGGTGAGGTGAGGGTTTGTAACTTAAGTGTTGTGATGGTTTTTTGACTGTGTTTAGAGTGAAGGGGTTTTCTTTGGCTTTGGTTTTGGTCTTTTGAATGAATTGACGCTTTTAATGAAGTCGCAAATGGTAATCGATTGATGGATGGGATGGATAAGTTTCCAGCACCGAAGAATGGGTTGGAATCAATACACATTCCGGTGTCATTTGAACATGTTACTGGTTAAAATTAATTGTCTGGCGCACTCCCAAGGACTACTGGGTTCTGGTTTTCACTGCTGCCCGCTCAATTCCGAGGACATGGTTCGGGTCAGCTGGCTATGTTAAATAATAAATTAATAATAGCTCTCCTGTTGTACAAACCTCTCCTGTCGTGTACTCGCGGTTTGTGCCATAAGCTTTTTTTTTACCTGTGATGAGCACGGGTCTTCGGCTCCGTGTTCTATCTTAGAGTAATGTGTGAGGCTGTCGCCAATCGTGCATTTTCTTTACGAGCTTCTACTGAGCCTGACTGTCGATTCATCGCCTGAGATTTTATTTTATATACTGCGGTGGCATGCTTCTAGTTTTTATCTCCTGGTTTGGCTAATGAGTTGTGGTTTCTTTCCTTTTTTTTTAGGTGTTTGTTCTTGTGTGAATATCTCTTGTTGAAGTTTTAGAAATTGATACTCAAATGAGGGGGGAACGGATACCAGAGGTTCTTGTACTTTCGCCACTGAACTTCCGAAAATTCGAAAGAATTAGTAAAGTATATAAACAATTCCTTGCTCTGTCTCTCTTCTGCTTTCTATAAATAAAATCTAACCAAGAGGCCAATCTGCAGTAGGTCCTCGAACATAATGTCCTCATTATTATATCGACGAATAAATGAAATTATGAAGGTTCTAATCAAGGAACCCAAAAACATAGCATGGTTGAAAGCTAGAAATTAATTAATAGTACCTTGTAAATACTCGATCCAGTATTTTCTAAGTGCGGGAGGAAAACGAAAATCCGAATATGCTGTCTAAAAGAAGGTAAGATACCCACAGTAGGATAGTAATTTAGACATATTAAGCAGTTCACAGAGCTCTCCTTTTAAATAAATATTTGGTATATAATTTCCAGTCAATAAAGGTAAGAGATTCTACTGCTGTGGTATTATCACGTTTGGTATACTACTATAGGAGCTTGGCACTCAGAAAATACCCGATCGAGTACAGAGTGCTATAAAACGAATCAAACGATTCATAATCCCAATACCAAAAGCCAAATTATCTCCGAATGGTAAGGTTTAACTCGCCACTGCCACAAAATTCACACTCATAGCTGCAAAGGTCCTTATCTCCGTTCCGCTGCTTAGTGCCTGCATAGTCACTAGTCGACACGCACCTTATCAAATATCAAGGTTATCACGAACTATCCCGTCCCTCTTATCGATCCCACACATCCAACCAACAGAACACATCTTCAACATCCATCCCAATCAAATCCAACGCCAAAACGCCTTCCGTGTCACGAATCTCAACGAGAAACTGGACCCAATGCCAAATCTAAGTTCAAACCCACACCCATATTCATACCCAAAATCCAATAACCTTATTCCAAGTTCCAACACGCACTAAGACACACCTCCACCTCCGCCAACAACAACGGCGGAGGAACTTCCCACCTATAACAGCACTTACCAAGTAACCAAACTACCATGCACACACTGCAAAGCAGCAAAAGTCACAAAAAGCAAAAGAAAAGCGGGAAATTTTAACGCCATAAAGCCATATCGGCTAGAATTTCCCAGAAAAAAGAACCAAACTATGATGTTGGTGGTGGTGTCACTGATGCACTGGTATGCGTGTGCTGTAGCGTAGTGAAATCCAAATCCCGACAGCCTGGTCTACCGGTATCACTATCATCAACATCACCACCACCTTTCTTTTTATTTCGCAACGCAACTCTGAGACAAATTACCAACAAGCCGGTAGGAAGTCCCTTTTTTAGAAACACTGAAAAAAACAAGCCATACCGTAAAAGAGAATATACAGTGCAAAAAAGAAAGAAATGTAACAAGTCACAAACCCCATCCCAACCACCCGGTAACTTACACCGCGCACGTGCCCCTCTTTCCACCGTGCCCTGTGCCACATCAAACACCAACAATTCCATCCACACATCCAAAAGAAGCAAAAATAAGCTTGCTTTACATGGGGAAAAGCGTCCGAAGGTAGGGTTAAGGGTCGTTTCTGCCCTATCCCGGAGCGGGTACTACGGTACTATACGGCAGACACGGCAGAGAGGGATCAGCCAGGCACGGCATCCGTCCGTTCAAAAGGAAATACAAAGCCCAACAAAAAGCACGCAAGCAAGCACGCACGTACGCGCTCGGCCTAAGGTTTAATATTCTCTCAATTTTGGTATCTAGACTTATTCATCTAGCAGCAACCTTGTGTCTTTGCTGTTCTGTATGATGCACGCCCAATTCTCCATTCTGAGATTTTTGCCATGCATGTTTAATTCCCCTTTCTGATACACAAATGTAATGACCCAATGACTCCCCTGCATCGGATGCCGCACGAGCGCCGTTCTTTGACAACCACAAACCCCCACGTAACCTATCACACGGCATGAAATCTCCCAATTATTACATCTCGAAATCCCCAGCCGTATCGCAGCCTGTGCTGTTTGTTCCAGCAGCAAGGTCGTCACAACGAAACGTGCGCAACACGCCATGAAACCGTGCCCCCGTGACGTGGCGATGTGATGTGATTGACGACAACTGCTGGAAGGAAAAGGAAGCCTCCGTATTTCTCAGCTATTCGTCATCCGAACCGTCATCATTATTGGCTGGGGTATCTGCCATCGGGGTATCACCATTTGCCGTACCAGGAGAGTCCTCCTTTGCAGGTGTAGGAGCGCCCTCATCTTCATCCTCGTCGTCGGAATCGATCATGGCTCGTCGATTCTTTCTCTTGACCGGCGCTGGGGCAGGTTCATCTTCATCGACATCCATTGCAGGTTCGTCACCCTGGTCATTATCCATTTCCTTCGCCGCGTCTGCTGCGCCATCATCGCCGTCGCTGTCGCTCTCAACAATGATTTCGCTGCTCTTGAATTTGGATGGTTTATCTTGCCCCTTCTTTGTTAATTTCCTCTTCTTCTTGGGCTTCTCCTCGTCGCTGTCATCGCCACTTCCTCGCTTAGCACGACTTCGTCTCTTAGGTTCAGCGCCACTCTCATCATCATCAGTAATCCCATCATCATTCTTCTTCTTTCGCTTGCCACCGGTAGCGCCTCTGGGCTTCTTCTTCCGCTTGACTTTGTCTCCAGTCTCACTATCGGTTGTAAGTTCCGCGGCTTCCCGAGCTCTATCTTCTTCAGCTCGAAGCTCTGCAAGCTCCCGATCCCTTTCGGCGATCTTTTGTCGTTCTTCAGCAATCTTTTGCTTTTTTTCCCGTTCAGCGGCTTCCGCAGCTTTCTTCATCTCCTCCCGTCTCTTCAACTCCTCTTCTCGCCGTTGCTTTGCTAATTGAAGTTTTTCGGCATTCTTTTCCTCATATTCCTTCTGCGCTTGTATCGATCGATCCAGTTGCTTTCGCATAGTGTTACGAGCCATGTTTGCACGCTGTTCAATATCTCCCTTGGGATACGGGGTTTGAGGGTGTTGAGAGATCGCTTCCAGAGATTCTATGGCCTCCTCTAGTCCTGCCGCGGCAGTTTGCACTTCAACAAGTGTACGTTGCGCCTCAGGCATAGTATAGAGTAAAGTAGCGATCGCCATTTGAACAAAAGCAACATTGAACTTGAAATGCACCTGCTCGGGTGCAATGGCAAGAGCCTATAGACAATTAGCTAACAATTCGAATGTGGTGAAATAAACAAACCTTCTGCGAGTAATCGAGCGCTTGCTTGAATGCATGTAGACTCTTCTCCGATTTGCCTTTTGCCAGCCATGTCCGTCCCAAGCAGGCTAGAATCTGTGCATCGTGTGCTCGATCTTTCAGCAAGGCTGCTTCGTAGTGTTCTATTGCCTTACTGTACTGGCGTAATTCGGCGAAAATATGCCCTAGATTGACAAAAACGCTGGGATCCTTGACCGTGTCTCGAACTTTGATGAAGATTGATAGAGCGGTCTTGAAGTCCTTCTTGTCCTCCACAAGAGCGATAGCAATACCCTGTGCTGCATATGCATTCTTCGGATCGAGTTGCAAAGCCTTATCGAAGAACTCGACTGCTTTGATGTACATGTTGCTTCGCTTGTGTTTCTCTTGGTCTGTCTCCCGGCGCATTTCACGAGCTGTCATAAGGTATAGGTTACCCATACCAATAAGGGCGTACCGGTCATGTTTCTCGTAGTTCTGCAGGGTGTGCTTGTAATGGCGCAACTCCGGATCCTCAGCAATATTGCTGGTTCGTTTGCGAGAGTGAACACGCCCAAGGTACCAGCCATACAGAGCCCGCACCTCAAGGTCAGCGGATGAATCTTGGTACAACTTGGCTATTGCTTTAGGGCCATCCTCCGTTGGATTCTGTCGAAGCGAAATATAAGCCTGTCGAGTTCTTGCATCGGTATAATCACCGTGACGAGCTAATAGTCCTTCGTAAACGGTATTTGCTTCATCGAGAAGACCGCTTGCTTCATAGGTGCGCCCAAGGTTGTAACTGATTGTGGTGACGAGAGCGTCCGTGTCCATTTCTTCTTGCTTCTCTCCAACCTTGATGCAAGCACTCAAAGCCACTTGAAACATTTCTCTAGCTTGGTCAAACTTTTCGGCTTGGTAGTAAAAGCAGCCCATGTTGTTAAGTAGTTGAGGTGGGAGACCTTCTCGCAGGGAGGTTTTGAAGGCTGCCTCTCCCTCGGGATCATCGGGCTTTTCATCCTCCGGCACCTGCTCGAACTCGATTTGCTCTACCTGCTGCAGGCATTGCAAACTCTTCTCAGGTTGATCCATCTCATACAGACGTGCCAGATTGAGGAGCACGGAGGCATCTGGAATGAGGTTTTTCTTTGGATCCTTCCAAGCAGTCCGTACATTCTCAAGATAACCAATAGATTTCTTGAATTCCATGGACTTGTCTTCCTTGACCCCGCTTTGTTGATTTGAGAAAACTTCTTCGGCATAAAGGGTACCTAGCAATATCATTGCCTCGATATTTTTTTGACTGCTGAATGATCTTTTCTAGTCTCAATTTTGCCTCTCCAAAGTCACTCTTCAGAACTGATAATTGAGCTGCACCAAATTTGGCTGGAAGAAATCCACGATCAGCTCCACCTCGAGCCTCATCAGCTCGTCGATAATAATCAGTTGCTTTCTCGTAGTCATCACTGTAGTGCTCTTTCCGGGCAAGTAAGTACCAACCATCACTTGCAATGGCGTTGACATCCGTGTACTGAATTGCCTTATGTGCAAGCGTATCGACATTTGGTAAGGACTTTCGAGACAGGAAGTAACCAGCGAATGTTGCACAAGTTAATGGGAGGTCCCTGTCAGCTTTGAAGGCCTTTTGTGTGTATTCTGTCATCGCTTTCTTGTAGAGCCGAATGAATTCAGGCCCATTTGTCGGAACATGGGCGCTGGCATCGAGGTGAAACAAGCCGAGAAGAATATTGGCAATCTTGGAGTCTGGGTTGATTTCTAGCCCACGCTCCCAAGCGGTTTTCGCATCCTCCTTGAAGCCAAGTTGCCAGAAGCAACATCCAATGCCTATCCGAGGATCTGGATCAATCAGGTCTGGCATCTTCTGCAAAGCCTCCTGGTAGCCTTCCAAAGCATCTGCATATTTCCCCAAAGAATATAGAGCCCTTGATTTGCCCAAAACTGCCATCATATTTCTTCCTTGGGAAACCCGAATCGCATCTTCGAAAGACTTTAATGAGGCCCTAAGAATCTCTGCTTTTTCGGGATCGATTGCGCCGGGCGCAGGTGATTTCGATGGAGGTTGGAGTGACGCTTTGAGAAGCTGTAGAACGCCTCGAGCAAGGAACAGTGGTGGAAACGCAGGATTGATTCGGAGAGCCTCATTCAACGTTGACGTGGAGAGCTGCAAGTAATATTCCTTTGTCCTGGCCTCTGATACCAGCACACCTTCTGGGGCGACTCGAGGGGCTTCCCTACTTTTCCACAAATACATCCAGCAGAGACATGTCAGCATACTAAGTCTCTCTTTTGGCCCACCCCTCATAGCTTGTCCTCCCTTTATGAGCATTTCAATTGCGTGGTCGACTTTCTTCTGCTTGGCATATGCTAATGACACCGTCATCCAGTATGTTCGCGCCGCGCCCTCATTCTCCAGCAACGTGCACAGTTCTGTCGGATCATCCAAAAGATCTTCTAGGTCTACTTCGACAGCTTCATCATCGCCTTCGCCCTGAACAGGAATATCGATGGCTGAGGGGATATCGGAGAAACGTTTGCTGATCATTTTGTTTCCTGGGGACACAACCGCCCCGTAACCATTCGCGCCGCCATTGGCTTGCCCGTTACTCGCAGACGCCATGGTGAGATAAATCGAAGATAGCTGAAAAGCGTGGTTGTTGGTGCCAGAGCTTCAAGTTGGCCCAGAAATCGAGGCTGATGCGCGTTGAAGCTCGGGGGTAGCGACAGGAGCTAATGATCGTTATCGCATAAGGTTGCGCATCTGATGGCGAGAGAGATGCGTCGAACGGAAGGAACGCGGCGTCGATTATTTCGGAGGATGGTTTGCTGCGAAACAGAAGGATGCTTCCGCGAATTCACATTACTTTGAGAACGCGATCGAAAGTCCCCTCGCTTGAGATACGCACTAGTCCATATCCGATTCGACAACACCAAATTACCCGATTACCAAAATGAACGAACAACCAGGGGCCGTGTTGAAGCTCAACGAAGCACTAATATGCAACCGCGTTAAAATATGAATAAATAGAAGAACCGTCTCAACCCCCAACTTATTCTAAACGCGATGATCCGTCATAGTGCAGGGAGACTGGATTGCTCGGTTGGGAGTGTCGACCACTTGCTGGACATCTTCTAGCGAAGAGAAATCCCAAATTAAGGGAGAGTGATCGCAAGAATACAAGTACCAAGCGATGCATTGGTTGGGGTGCAGGATCGTTCTCCGCTGGAACCCACCTACGAACAGGTAAAGTTCCTCCCGTTTCATTTCCAGAAAGTCGCTTAGGGGTGTTCAAAAAGAACGGCAAAGAACTGGCCGCCGTTAGGACTTCACAAAAAGCCTCCACAGAAATTGGCTTTGTGAGGAATGTACTTCCAAGATCGAATTTGAAAGAAGTGATGGGTAACTGTCTGGCGACGGCGAAAACGAGATTGAAGATAGCCATATCACAACCGTTTTTCATGCCATAGACATCTAGTTGCTGTATTCTAGTAAGTGGAGAGTTCTATTGATTGTGTTCTACTTACCTAGGTATTATCAATGATATCTCACAGGAGCAAAAACAAAATTAGAAGAGCATATTTCTCAAAGTGCAAACAGGTTATTTGTTTCGATGTGTGTGAGTTGCTCTCCTACTAGAAGTATCCTAACTGGCCTTTAATAACCTTTCCGAAATTCCGAACCTCAGGAAAAACCGGACAGGGCAACATCTATTGCTTAAAAAAAATAAGGGAAGGTGCATTTTCGGATTTATTCAACAGGCCTACATGGCACATTCATGTTGAAATTGGAGAGCAATTCGAAGGCGAAGTATGGTGATGCGCATTTTGCATTGTTTATCTATTACAGTACAATCTAGACACGGTTTACTCCGCAACCCAGCGAAATCATCTTCCACTTAGAGATTCCTTTTCCAGTTGTTCACTCCATTGTAAACGCCGTCAGGGCACACTACCGCTCCAGTCCAGGTCAAGCAAACCAAGCAATATACAACCATCCATTTGAACTCCGCATTCATCCTAAGGTAGGCAAATTTAATGCACAAGAAATGTCCCATCAATCATCATCATCACTCTGTACACCACTGCTGCCACCATTTGCGTATTGAGAGCTATTGAAATTGAGTTTCAGCTTCCCACTAGTCGTCGATGGAAGTGGGGTGCCTGCGTTGGTGGTAGGGGCGGTAGAGCTACCATTGCCAGAAGAATCTTCTAGGTCGCCTAGCTCTGGATGCTCACTAAGTTCTTCAGACATGCGAGAATTGAATGCGTTCTGAAAGTGGAGTTAGCAATTGTAAATTCGGATAATGGTTTTATGAAGCGAACTTACTTCAATGGCAACGGCATCGACAAAGATCATACTACCATCTTCATTGTACGTCTTTGCATTTTTGCACAGTGTCTGAATATCCTTCTTCAAATCGTTGAGACTTGAATATTCCTCCTTCTTGATCTTCTTTTCAATCATCTTCATGGAAATTGGCTCGGGAATAACCAAGTAGTAGTCAGGGAAGTCTTTCTTTGATGGCAGATTAACGAAGGGGCCAATTATGAGTCGCCCCTCATCGTCGTCGTCTTCAGACCCAGAATCGGACTCCAGATTCATTAATGAATTGTAGATGTTTTTGAGGCAAGTCTGTAAGATACCTCGGAGTTTCGAACTTAGGCCGTCACCGTTTGTTATTGGTACAGGCTTAGGCTTGCTAGTACCGCCACGCTTTCGTTTAGCCGGCGGCTCGTCGTCAACATCCTCGGCCTTCCGCTTGTCCACTTTACCAGACTTGCGTGCATTTCGTCCTCCTTTCTTTGGAGTGGGTTCTGGCTCTTCTGTGCTCTCTCGACTTCCATTCGGCGAATTTTCAATAGAGCCAGGGATTTGGCCAAGTCTTTTGAGCCTGTTCTGTTCCCGTCGGTCTTTTCGAGCTTGCTTCCGTGCAGCTGCGGCTTCCGGCGTATCTTCATCATCATCGACAGCATTAAGCCATTGCTCTTCTGTGAGGCCGTCATCGTATTTAACTCGAGTGCGTTCTCGTGCGCCACGACCTTTGATCTCCTCTGGCTCGTCGACAATTGGATTGCCATCAGACATATAAATTTCTGGCAATTCATTTTCGGCCATGAGTCGTGGCATACGCTTGCCCCCGGCCCCAGCACCGTATATTGGGTCTTTTGCTCTCTCTGTATCCATTTCTCTAAACTTGATCAACTCATCCTCTGATCGTGCCAAGATCATGTTTAAGTCCTCATCGTCCATTTCTTCCTGCTCCAAGGTCTCTGCAGCATCAGCGGTCTCCAACATGACACGCAGCATGGCGTCACGATCGGTTTCGGAAGATTTGTTATCGAATCGACCAGCCTGAATGACCTTCCCATCTATGTCAAGCTTGTATTTGGCCCGTTCCAAAATCTTCTCTTCGACAGAATTCGAGCTAATAAGTCGCAAGATTCGAACCTCGTTCTTCTGTCCGATACGATGGGCACGATCTTGAGCTTGCAAATCTTGATGAGGGTTCCAATCCGAATCGTATATAATGACAGTGTCGGCGGTTTGTAAGTTGAGACCGAGACCACCAGCACGGGTGGAGAGCAGGAACATAAAGTACGGCGAATCAGGTGCGTTGAACTCGCGCAACAGGTCAGAACGATCGTCTGACTTTGTTGTACCGTCCAACCTCAAGAATTGGATACCTCTGTAGCGCAGGAAATCCTCCATAATGTCCATAATTGCAGTCATTTGGAAGAACATCAAAACTCTATGGCCAGTCTGCTGATATTTCGGTAAAATTCGATCTAGAAGCTCGAATTTGCCACTAGTTCGCCATAGCAGGTCGTTGCTGGTGTTCAATGGATTCATTTGGTTTTCAACTTCATCGAAAACAAAAGGATGGTTGCACAACTTTCGCAGTTGCATGATCATGTTGCTTAAACCTTTCGCACCAGTCTTGCCGCCTTTGCCATCGCTGACAACAAGCTTGTTGTGCGTGACCATCTGCTTGTATAGACGAGCTTGCAACGAGGAGAACTTGCATTTAATGACCTTCTCGGTCTTGTCGGGCAAGTCTTTCTCCACATCCTTCTTAAGACGACGAAGCAAGAATGGTCGCAAAACTTTATGGAGACGTCGAATAACAAGAATTTGTTCTTCTTCAGTGAGCTCCATCTTATCCTGACCGCCAGTATTTGCAAATGGTGTATTGAACCATTCATCGAAAGACTTGACAGATTTGAAAATTGTTGGGAGGACGAAATTGAGCAACGCCCACAATTCTGGCAAATTGTTTTGGAGGGGTGTTCCGGTAAGAATAAGACGGTACCGAGTCGCATAGTACTGCGTCAAAGTAGCACTGAGCTTGGAGGAGGAATTCTTCATACGATGACCCTCGTCAATGATCATATGAATCCACTTAATCTTACTCAGAACCGGTCTGTCCTTGATGATGTACTCATAAGTGGTCAAGAGAACTTGGAACTGGCCATATCGGATTTGTTGCTGCTGTTGCTTTCGAGCCTGTGGCGGACCTTTGTAAACAACTTTTGCGATTGACGGTGCCCATTTCTCGAACTCCAGGTTCCAATTCGTCAATGTACTCAAGGGGACAATAACCAAGAAAGGCCCGTTCTGCTTCTTCTTTTCGATGAGGTAGGTAATCAAACTAATAGTTTGGATTGTTTTACCGAGACCCATCTCGTCGGCAAGAATGCCATTAAGATTGTTGTTGTAAAGTGAAATCATCCACTGG
This sequence comes from Cudoniella acicularis, assembly GCA_013054445.1. Taxonomy (NCBI): domain Eukaryota; kingdom Fungi; phylum Ascomycota; class Leotiomycetes; order Helotiales; family Helotiaceae; genus Cudoniella; species Cudoniella acicularis. Next base: position 2,002 of record JAAMPI010000714.1, on the reverse strand, counting down.
AGACCCTTCAACTGATACTCCTTCAGTGTACCACCAACCAAAATTCCCGGCTGGGCATTAACTTCTTCCTTGATACGATGCGCCACAGCATAGTAATCAATTTTTCGGGTGTCCTGCTCTTCTTCTTCGTCATCCTCGTCCGATTCATCAACCAAAAACTCCCCACCGTTGTCACCATACCTTTCAGCAGCCTTCCGCTGTTGGGCCTTGACGGAAGCAGCAAGTTGTGACAAGAAGCCATCGGTCTGTCGAAGAAGGTGAGTGATACGAGTATCTTTGGCTTGGTCGAGGAGTTTCAAGTATGCTTCTTCATCGTTGGATTTCAAAGCTTGCAGACGTTGCTTCGCAGTTCGCTCTATTCTCTTCTGCTCTTCCTTTTCGATATTTTGGTGTTGAGCTAACATCATGCGTCCAAGCTTCTGCATCTTCTGTCTCTGGTTTTGAGCCGCAGTATTGACTTCCCGTGCATGGTTGAGGACCGTTTGGAGATAGTCGGTATGTTTCTTCTTCTCTCTTGTCTCTCGAGCGTCGCGCTGCTGCTTCTCCAGCTTTTCGGTTATGCGGGCCTCTCGCAACGACTGCTTCTTCATTCGTCTGTAATGACTCCGATTCGCAGTCATCGCAAGGTTGTCGTATTGTATCATCTGACGTCCAATTCTCTCTCGCATTGCGCGTTGCTTTGGGTAGAGTCCCAACATCTTCATCTCAATCAAGGCTTTGCGCTTCAGAGAGTCATCTGGGGTCAACTCCTCATTCCGCACATCCAAGTGGGTCATATTGGCTGGTAACGACTTTAATTCTGCCAACCTAGCTTGCATACGATTAAATATGATGACTTCCCGCTCAGTTCGAAGCTTTTCAATGTCAACACCAGATGGCATAGTGCTTGGAATCATTGGTCGCATATCCCGCTTCTTGTGTGCTGAATAACTGATACGGTCGGAGAGGCCTTCCCGTGGCGACTTGAATCCGGTGTATTCATGCCGCTTCTGTACGACTGCATCTTTCACCTTTGTGGCCGGTTCGACGCCATTTGCCGTAGGTTGAGCATCCTCTGAAGCTGGTGCCACCGTTGGAAGGGGTTGATCAAGAGACTGAGAAAGTTTTTTCTGCTGAGAAGCAAAAAGTTGTTGCTGAGTGGCCTGTGGAATACCGATGTTCTTGGACAAACACTTGAACGCATATATTTGGTGCTTTAGAATACTCAACTGCTCTGGAGAGAAGTAGCCACTTCCAATAGGTGCAGATCTAGGGATCGCGCCTTTTGGAGCAGCTGAAGGAGCAGTACTCGCAGATATCGCAGATGGGCCCAGTGATGTAGTCGTTGGGGGTTGTGTAGTTATGGGGTTGGCATTATTTAAAGGAGGGATAATTCGTGTGCCATTCGCGCCATTGGCAGCGCCAGTTGTGGAATTCTGCTGTGGCTGTTGCTGGTTCAGGAGTTGCTGTTGTTGTTGAGCAAACGCTGCTTTTTGATGCTGGTACATCCGTTGTTGTTGAACGTTTGCGAGAATTTGATGGACCTTTACAAATTCTGGGTCCTTTTCCGATACGCCACTATCCTTCATCTGCTTATATTTCTTTGCCAATTGTTAGTTGCAGTTTGAGATTGGCGAACGCGCACTTAGAGGTGTCACTCAAGGGGAAACTTACCAAAAAAGCATCTTTGACATTTTGCTGCTGTGTTGTTGCCGCAGAGGAGCCTGGCTGTTGGACCGCCGGGGCAGTCTGGACCGAAGCCATGTTGCAAGAAGTGATCTATATGCGCATGTGGTGCTTGTATTGTAGGTATTATGATAGCTTCAGCGCATACCAGGAGCCAGCCTTGCGCATCAGGTTCGATGTGTGGATGGTCTGGCTGGCGAACGAGTGTGTGGGCGCAGGCGCAGGCGTCGATAGCGATGGCTCGCAGAGTGTCAAAAGAGCCGTGGGAGGGTGTGGGCTGAGGCTGTCGCGCGATAGAAAGGCAAGTCGCGTTGGTTATTGATGCTCGACAACTTTT
>JAAMPI010000713.1:0-27615 GCA_013054445.1 Cudoniella acicularis | reverse complement strand
CCCCCCCAAAAACTACACTCGCTCGTGCAAATCATCAGCAGCAGCAGTATGCGGCAAAGCAATAGTGGGTCTCATCTTGTTATTATAGCGGGCCCGAATACGGAGAAAGCGGGGTAGTTCCCGCCCCCCGTCCACCATCGCTTGCACCCAACCGAGCCCATACTTCGGCTCTCTAATTCCTGGGCATGTATGACAGCTATCAGTCACATCTCGGACCTTGGAGTTACAGTACCTACCTTACTTTATTGGCTTTGTAAGCTTCATGAGTACTGTAAGAATTAGGACATCTTAATGCTAGAAATACTAGCTGACAATCTTGACATTTGAAAGTGTTTTGCTCGATGAGAAGAGAGATTTCGTAGCATCGAGATCGGATCAAAAAAGGGGAGCAAGAGCCGACTCGACTTGACTCGACATTCATACATCCGACAAAAACGACGCCAGCTACGCAACGCAACCCCACACCCAAAGACCGAGCTCAGAATCATCGGCATCGGTCAATAAAAGCCAGTGGTGGTGGCAGGGCCCCACCTCATTCAGTACACCTTAGCTAGCTGAGTGCGGGGCGACACACTTCTGCTCCTCCACACTCTCCACGAGCGAGTGAGGCTCTAGCTCCAGGTCCTCCCCAACGATATCGTACGGTACGTACATCGTGCCAACAGACCAAAAGAAGACCGACAAGGCCATTCCAACTATCAGGCTAAGATATCTATCAGCTCATTGTACCCTGGCACATCAGGTCAGGTCAGGTATCACTTCTTCCATATTCATTTGAGATAAAACGATGGCTGCAGACTCGTCCTTTTCGACAGCACTATGGGTGCAAATTCAAGCTGCGCTCGTGAAAACGAGCGCGACTTCTGTGCTGCTTGGCATCTTAGGCATTGGATTTACTATTTTGGTTATTGATTATGCTCGTATGCTATATCTCCATACGCGGATGGTATGCTCTTCGCACTCCATTGAAGAGAGGATGCTGATAAAAGACAGCCACCTGGCCCAATACCATGGCCGATCGTTGGCAACACCTTTTCCCTGCCTGACACGAAGCCATGGATTTACTTCGAGGAATTAGCAAAGGAGTACAAAACTCCCATAATTACATATTGGATTGGCCGAAATCCAACAATGTGGATATGCGATGCTTGGGTTGCTTCAGAAATTTTCGACAAACGAGCAGGAATTTACGCGTCGCGACCACGAATGGTTGTTTTTGGAGAACTTGGGCCTGGCCAAACGAATCTGGTATCCATGTACTATGGAGCTCGATGGCGGGTACATCGGAAACTGACGCATATGGGTGTGGGATTGCAACAAGTTCGGAACTACCTAGGTTTTCAAAACGATGAGAGCAAGGTTATTGCATACGATCTTTTGCGAACTCCACAGGACTTTGAAAAACATTTCGAACGCTACGCTACTAGTGTTGTCTCAATCATTGGTTTCGGGAGGAGGGTGGCGAGCGCGGAAGACCCCGTTGTCAGTGAAGTGCTTGCAGTGATGCAACGAGCAGCAGAATTGAATGTTCCGGGGAAAACTTTCCCCATGCTTATGGAAACTTTTCCATGTAGGTTTGATTTTGAGTTTGAGGTACGTCGCTGATCGGTAGATAGGGCTTGCCAAGTTTCCAACGAAATATGCTCCCTGGAAGCATGGCCTTGGGGGGAAAAACGTGAGGGGAGGCTCATTCTACTACTCACTCGCCAAGGAAGCCGCTGAAAATCCCGATCAACCTCAATGCTACGCTAAGAAGCTGTTTGATGAAGCAGAAAACTACCAACTAAGCACGGCAGAAATCTCCTCTCTCGTTGGTAATCTTTTTGGAGCTGGTAGTGATACTTCAAGCTCAACATTGGTAACCTTTGTCCTTGCATGCGTCGCATTCCCGGAAGCGCTCGAACGAGCATGGGAGGAATTAGACCGAGTCGTTGGCCCAACAAGGAGTCCAACAATGGACGATGAGCCCAATTTGCCATATATCAAAGCGTTTGTCAAGGAAGTCTTCCGTTGGAGGACTGTAGCAATTATTGGAGGCCAACCACATGCGCCAATCGAAGATGATGTGTACAAGGTGCGATTTCACATCCACTTCAGAATGAACGCTGACTGGTCTAGGGATGGATTATACCCAAGGGAACCTGGATACAAGGTAATACCTGGGCTATACATCACCATGACCGCGATTTTCCAGATCCGGATCGGTTCAACCCAAATAGGTATATGAAGGACAGCCCAGATCACCGCCCCTTCCCGAACGAACGCGGCTATATGACCTTCGGCTGGGGTCGTAGAGTGTGTAGCGGCCAGGGCCTGGCTGAACAAGGAACCTTCATAACTGTTGCTCGTTTGCTTTGGGGATTCCGAATCGAGAAGGCCCGGGATGCGAGTGGGAAAGAAATTCCGGTTGACATTTTCGATTATACGTTCGTATTCCTCCTTTGGGTTGGTCCGCTGCTAACCAAGGCATAGCAATGGCCTCAACATGCGACCGAACCCATTCAAGTGCCAGATTACACCCCGTACGGCTGAAATTCGTGAAACAATTGACCGGGAAGGAGTAGAGGCTTTGAAACGGCTGGCAGTATATGACGGGGAGACTAAATACAGGTTAAGTCAGTGGTATGCCAGTGCCAAAAAGTAGTAATGTAGCATCGATAGGGGAGAGGACAAAGCAGCCGCGCCAGCCAATACCGTAGATGGCATTACTTACTCGGGGTAATGGAGTGGCAAGTTTAGATTAGCCTTTAGCGTTTCTTCCCTTAGCTATTCGTCTGCCAATTCAAAGAATTTGAGTTTCTCTCTGCAATAGGAGTCTATCATATGTATGCATGCGGGGCCGTGATATATTGAATCTGCAAGATCTCGAAGGACGAGATCTCTGGTAGGCATCCGGTCGTGTCGCTGGCGATTAACGACGGCGGTTCCAGTGTTGAGCCATGAGGACACGATTGCCGTGCATCGGGACAAGCAGAGAGCGAGCAGTTTCGTGTCTATCGACAAGGTAATGATCCGGGACGTGGTCAGCGGAGAGGGTGGTAAAGGCCTCGATTGGCGGAGGTGTTCTGGCAGTTCGCAGTCGGCGATAGTAGGCGATATTAATTTGCAGGATCTGATCGATCTCTACTGCCTTTGCTTCCCCAACATGGGCGAGTTGGGGTGAGCAAGGGCCAGCAAGGGTTGTCGCTCGGGCCGGCTGACCCCCAAGACGCTAGTCACGTGCAACTCCACATACCCCTCTTTTCCTCCGGCTCCGCATTGACTTTGGCATGGAGAAATCGCCGACTCGAGCATGACCTCCATCCTCCACTCGTTAGACTCGAGCTGCGCCAGCAAGCAGACTTCAATCGCCCGCCAACCATTTCCTTTCCCTTTTCCTTAACTATCTGCACTCTAAGCTCAATCGCCTCATAGAGTTCTCTGCTCACACCTCACACCTCGCACTCGCACGTCGCGGATCGACGATGGGCGTTGGGAGGAAACGGAGACGCACAGCTTACTCGAGCTCGCCCTCCACTTGAACCTCACATCGGCCCCACACGCCTGTCGTAAACCATGCCTTCCAACGCTGAGCCATTGCAAGAGGCCAGACAAGAGCGCAGGCATGAACCGCGCGCGATTCTGCCTAAGAAGTGTCTCTACTGCGAGCGGAGATTCTCCAAAGCAGAGCACTTGAAGCGTCATCAACGCTCACGTATGCAGCCCTGTCTATAAATGTCCCCAGTTTCTGATATTTCCTCTTTGGGACATTTCTACAGCGGCTGACTATCTGTTTAGATACTGGAGAGCGTCCCTACAGATGCTCCCGTTGTCAAAAGTGCTTTTCTAGAAGGTCAGTAGTTCGACGCCAATCACAATCATGACATTTCAAATCCAAGTTGCTGACTGTTGTCAAGTGATGTCTTGATACGGCATCTGAAAAATCATCCCCAGATTATCGGCGATGAGGCAGAGCAAAGTTCCTCGGATGGAGATCAGGGCCACGCAAATGGCCACAGGAGACCGAGTGTCAGTAGTGTCATAAGCGCTACACCTGTGAATGACTCTGTAGAGTCAGGTCTTGCCGAATTGCAAGCTCGACCTATGTCTCCCTCAAGAATTGATCCCGCACTCCTGGGTCCAGCGGGAGATTATTCTGAACAGAGCGCAGCCCACTCAATGGCTTCTGGCTTAGATCATCTGGCACTCCTAGCTTCGCAGCAAGCATGGGGAAACGGCGTTGTTGACACCGCAATGACTGATGCCGGAGGAACTATTATTGTTTCAAGTCATGAGGCTCAAGGCTGGAGACAAGATGGATCCTCCCATAACCAGGAATTCAATGGCGTCATCACCTACCAACAACCTCCAACACCATCAGACCCGGATTTCCAGATGATCAATGCGGCCTCACACCAAACCCCAGGTTTAGATTTCGGGAACGATTTGTACTCTGGGCGTCTAAGTGCAATGCAAGAGCAGATCTCACCTGGAATGGGGGGTGTGACACCAAATGGCACTCTCATGCCACATGAGCTGCTCAACTGGTTCGACCAATTCGATATGGACACAAATCAGCCACAAGATACAATGCAAAGTTTAGGCATCAGTCCATGTGCAGAATCACAGCAAGGCCGGCAGCAGTCCGCACCATCACCTGATGTAGAACCTTCATCTAAGAGCCCGGGCTCTGTAAGCACTATCATCCCAACGGAGAGATTTCACAAGGTAGAGCGATGTTGGCCAAACAGGCCAAGTAATGCAATACGGATGATGCCAACGTTATGGCGCGATGCCATAGCAAAACCGGAAGACAACTTATTTTCTAAAGACAATCTCACGCCTGAAGCAGTTGAGCACAATAAGCAGTACGGATCTCGATGGGGTTTAGATGAGGATTGCCGAACTAGACTTCAAAAAATGTTTGTCACTCTCAGTCGACAGGAGTCTAACCATAGCTCAGACGGAAGTTCTCCCTTTTCGCATTCTTCGCCATCCGAAAAATCCTCAATTGGCCAACAAAATAGTACAATCGAAGACCTGTCTAAGATTCCGAATTTTCCTCCCGCAGAGATCTTCGATATTAGCTTAGACCTTTTCTTCCGCCAATTCCATGCTCTGATGCCATTTATTCACACGCCAACATTCTGTCCCAAGACGGCTCCGACTTCAATTCTGCTTGTTATGTGCTTGATCGGTTTGACCATTCTCCAGACCAAGGGAGCGACGGCGTTTGTCAGACAAGCTTTTCCAGTAGGGAATATGCCGAATATGTCTAAACCTTTACTAATGAATTTGCAGAAAGCACTTGAAAAGATATGCACCGAAATTATATCACCACCTCGAGAGGGCAGACGTATAGATCAGACCTCTTCAATTGCTAGCGCCGTGTTGATTCTCACTCTGTCTGAAATGACTGATGTAAGTATACTCTGACACTGAAGTACAGCAGTGCTAAGTCGCCTATAGGAACAGAACCACCATGAGCAATGCCAAATGTTGTACACAAACGTGATCACTGTAAGATTTACCATCATTCTGTAGGGCTTTATTACTAACAAATTATGCAGACAGCCCAGCGTCACGGTCTTTTCACTACGAACGATGCACAAACACTGGATGATGAACTATTCTTGCAGATACCAAGCCTTGATGCTCGATGGAAAGCGTGGGGTAGGATCGAGTGCGTAAAACGGTAAGCCTATCTCAACCCGTTAACCCATGATTCTTAACTTATTCCCCATAGTTTGATCGTGTGCCTAACCATGCTTGATACCTGGTATTCGGCAATATACCACACAAGCCCAATTGTGCGGACTGATGATATACAAATTGTATTACCCTGCGATGCAGCTCTATTTCAGGCTACATCAGCAACAAGATGGGAACAGCTGATAACGAACGGGAGCCGGATGTGTATGCCCACCGTCACTCTATCCTCCGAGCAAATCATTTTGCCTGAGCTCAGTAATACCCTCGACGTTCATGGCATGGTTGGCATCTTGTGTATCATCAGACTTCGAATTTCGGAAAGCTTCCATCGACTTCTATCCGGAAGTCAGCAACGGGCTGTAGATCAAAGTTTCGTACCTTGGAAGACTTACGAAAGAGATACCCGCGCAAAGGCAACACAAACTTTCGTTGTGCAAGCTATTCAGTCCTATGGCTCGATGCTCTCAACTATGAATCCCAACTGTATGATACTTTGGCACAATTTGTGCATCATGTTAACGACCGACCTTCGATTGTTTGAATTAGGTGCTGGGTGTGCTGGCGCCGAAGCTGCAAGAGAGGCTCTTGATGATATTGCGATCTGGACGCAAACTCCTGCAGCGCGAAGAGCGTGTATCCATGCCGCGCATACCTTCAAACTTATGTCAAACCGACGCGCTTCAGATGGAGATCCATTCCATGCGACCAGTGGTCTTTTTATCGCCGCTTTAGTACTGGGTCTTTATGTGTTCATGGCAGCACCGGAAAGTGAAGAGAAGCAGGCCGAAAGTGGAGGATTTGACCTCATCGATGATGTTGATTGGAACATGGTCGGGAGCGAAGGCTTGACAGACGAATCATCGTCTGCTGATCGCGCCGCTGTTAATTTTATCAAGAATGGCGGTCGTATATATTTCGATGGTGTAGTTCACCAACCAGGCTACGAATCCGCACGACGGATCTTGTTAGATTATGCGCGTTTACTGGAGGATATCGGAAAATGGCGGGTTGGCGTTCATCAATTTTCAAGGGTTCTTCGGATAATGAGTGATGCTCTTGTGGATGTGGAGACATCTGGAGAATAGGAAATGTTTTTATTATTCTGTGTTCAAAGTTGTTACAAAGCTCAAGGAGCATAAAGGTGCCGAAAGGAATCAACAGTTTCAAGGTTCAATGAGAAAATCGACCAATGCTAGGATCATGGTAGTAATCCAGTCTCTTCCACCCTTCCTCCTTGTCTGTCTTTGCCCGTTGGAGCAAATCCTTAATTCCTGGGTATGAGGAGAACTTGTCCTTCGAGTGTGTTAGTAGAGTATGGAGAAGAGGGGCTATGAACTTACTGGAAGCTTGTCCCACACTTTTGGATCTGTGCTCTTTGCCGAGAGGGTTCCGCATATCGTTCGAGCATATTCAGTGAAGAGAAATGTTCTGCTGCTTTCAATCATGATAGTCATTTGGTCTAAAGTGGGTTATTAATTTATGTCCGAAGGAAGAATGGAGTATCTGCTCACTTTCAAGTATTTTTCTTGGTTGATTGGTCTGAAGTTGCATTTCATTCACATAACCGTCGCTAAACCCTCCATGTGGGGTGTGCCCACCTTCAAAGCTAGCACCTCCAGGTTTAAAGTCATCAGATCGGCCTAACCCGTTACCATAGAGACATGCAAGTAGTTCAGATGCAGAATTTCGATGGAAGTAGGGTAAACGGAACGTGTTTGATGCGACGTCCCAACGAGGTCCGAACCATAAGAAGTCGGCAAGTGGGGTGTTGGGATCCTTTGATTTAGCCGTGAGAACTGTGTTTATGGAGGGGTCTGTGTGATCGATTGAGGTTGAGTTTTGCGATGAGAATTTTGTTAAGTCGTACTATTAAGTTTATCAGTTCTTGTCCAGTGAATGGTTGAGAAATGTTTACCTTGTATGGAACGACGTTTCCGTGCCAGGCGACAAGGTCGTATGGGCTGTGGTCTTGCTCGATTGTGGCATATTTCCCATTGAGTTTGTTGATGATATCGAATGGAACATGCAGGTCGTCATCGATATGCGCGACAGGGAAAAGGAAGTCTCTGGGATTGGCCAACCCATGGCCACCAATGGGACCAAGGTCCGGCAACTCCCACGATGAGCCCCAGACTTCGGTAATGTATCCTCTGGCAGCTTTGGTACCCTCTGCAAGATTGATGCTGAATCTGACACCTCTCTGGACCACGAATATTTCACCTGGCTGGAGGAAGAGTTTTCCGAATTCCGTCTGGATATCCAAATTGCCCTCTTGAGCACAGAAAAGAAAATCTCCGTCATTGTTGGAAAAGGCGCGTTGCTTCATGTTAGCGTTAATCAAATAGACATATACGGCCATTCCTTCCCGAAGATTCGGATCACCACTGCCGCACAACGTATGCAAGCCATCAACGAAATCAATCTTTTCGTCTTCTCCAGGAAGTTGGAAAGGGGTCCATTCCGCTTGCTCTGGCAAGGTTTCTACACCTGGGTTGCATGACAAGAAGCAATTCTCAATGTGGGATTTGCTTTCAATCTTCTTGTACCCATCTGAATGCCTCATCAGTCAAATCCGAAAATATCAAAAGTGAGAGAAACTTACTATGCGCAGCCGCAGGTCTCACTCGATACATATAGGTGCTCATATTCGAACGCCTCGGAGCTGCAAATGCAGAATAGGTAATGCCCTCTGTATAAAGCCCAAATCGATTCTCTTGCGGGTTATTCTGTCCAGCAGGCAACGTCCCCGGAATGACTTCTGACTGATGGCGATTTCCCCATCCTTGCACGTACTCGTAAGGATCATTCTCCCTGGTCGGCTTCGAGCGCTGAAGATCGGTATAATGGAAAACCTTCTGGATATCCGTCTGTGGAGCCCTCGGGATCAAGACATATTCCTGTTCGGAGGAACCCATCTCGTCACTCTCTTTTCGTGTGAAGGTTCTTGTTGAATAGAACACCGAGCAATTCAGCACTTTTTTGAGGAAGAATTGAATTGGGATTGGACGCGGTATGTATTGTATTTCGGCCTTTCTATTAATGGTTCCAAAATGAATCGATATGATGCTATGGATGGTGGGGCGGCTAAAGGATCGATTGTGGGGTTGGGAGGATGGTGAGAGGCGATGGTTCTGTGGAACGGGTTGCCCCACGGGAGGACGGGAGGCGTGTCCGGGAATCCGGCGTTTGCCGTTGGGAGGGTTTCTGGTTCTTTGCTCGTTTACTTGTGTCTACATTTTGGGTAAGAGACGGGAAAGGAGGGGAGGTGGTGCCGGGTCTGGTGCCGAGAGGGAAATAAACATGTGAGTTGTGTGGAGCCTTGTTACTGCTGTTATCTAATGGGACGTGATATGGTCTGATGCTTTGTGGGAGTTTGCTGACAAAATTGTTAGTCACTTTAAGTCTTCCGTTTTGTTGCAAGTATTGAAGTATAGGTTTAGGTGTGTTCTATTTTTAGTGTTTTCATTCCCCTAATTCCTTCCCAAAACATCATCAACCATTCTCCCTGCCGCACCCATGTAATTCACCGGATCACACAAACTCCTCAACTCTTCCTCTCCTAACGCTTCAACCACATCCTTCTTCTCCAACAAAACATCCACCAGGCTTCTCTCTCCTTCAATCGCCTCCTTACAAGCCTCATAAACAACATCATGAGCATTACCCCTGCCCAAATGCGGCGCCAAACCCATCATCACCGCCTCACCCACAATCAAACCCCTTGTACTATATAAATTCTTCTTCATCTGCTCCTCATGTACCACCAACCCACTGAGCGCAAAATCCGCCTGATGTAAAGCACCCACACAAATGACAAAACTTTCCGGTACAGCAACCCACTCTAGATGCCACGGCCCACTTGCCCTTTCAAAATCACTCACCATACCATCCAACACCAACCCGGCATTAGCCCTCAATATCTTGGACGCCGCCAGTATCACCTCACTCGAAATCGGATTCCGTTTCTGCGGCATGGTACTCGAAGCACCTCGATGCGGCACAAACGGCTCCGAGACCTCGGAAAACTCATTCGAGGACATGATTATCAGATCCAAAGCTATTTTCCCCAATGAACCACCGATCAGAGCGAGGAGATTAACGGTCTCTGCTACCCCGTCGCGGGAAACGTGCCATGTTATGCTCGGATTCTGCAACCCCAATTCCCTCGCCAATTCAGCGCGGACATCTAATCCTGCAGAAGTAGAACCAAGACTTGCGAGTGTCCCCGCCGCACCACCATACTGCACCTGCAACGCCCTCAGCTTCAACTGCTCCAACCTCTCCTGATGCCTTTGCAAACTGCTCAGCCACACAGCACACTTATACCCAAACGTCACTGGCAGGGCATGCTGTAGATGCGTTCGTCCCGCCATAGGTGTATCTCTGTGCTTTTCCGCCAACTTCTCTAAACTCGCACAAGTGGAATTTAAAAGGCGAGAAACGATGGCGAGACCACGTTGGATTTGTAAGACGGAGGCGGTGTCCATTATATCCTGCGTGGTGGCACCCCAGTGGATATATTTTGGGGTTTCGGTTGGGTGGGCAGAAGTGGAAGTGCAGATTGTGACGAGTTGGGTGACGAGGGGGAGGATTGGGTAGCCTACTATTTCCGTTTCGTGGGATAGTTTGGCTACATCCAAATCTAGCTTCGGGTTTGTGGTTTCGGTGATGTTGTTGGAGGTGGTTGTGGATCCATTATGGGTGCCATTGGCATTGGCATTGGAGGTAGAGGCGGGAGTAAGAGGTGAAGTAACGAGGTGTGAAAGCGCTGTTGTCATGTCGGCACCGATGTGAGGGGGAATAACGCCGCAGGTGCTTTGGGCGCGCGCGAGTGCTAACTCGGTGGAGATGCAGTGGGAGAGGTAGGTTGTGTCTGAGAAGACCTTTTTGTTTTTGGTTTATTAATTAGCTTTTTTTTCCCTCTCTTTGTCTCTCTCTTTTCCTTTCCTCTTAAACTTTAAAAAAGGGAAGGGAACGGGATTTGAGATGGGAAAAAAGGGTAAAGGAAAAGAAAAACAAACATCACGAATCTCATCCGTCCCAAATAGTGAGCGGAAAATCCTTGAGTCGATCGCTGAGACGGAAAAAGAGGAGGAATTCATGGTTCTTTTTTGTGTTTGCACCGTACTTCCCCCAGGTTTTTTTGCTGCTGATGCTCTTGTTGAAAATTGACCACCCAATTTGTTTCCTCTCGTGCTTGTTGTTGTGGTGTTCGAGAATGAACGGCAGCTGAGGGTTCGTGTAGTTATGCAGTTGTTGGAGAAGAAAGGTAGCGGTTTCTGTGTCCGACTTGGAAATGGAATGATGCGAACTCCGGTTTTGGTTTGAGATAATGAGTGGCGAAAGAGAGGGGAAGAAATGCGTTGCATTTTCCTTTCCTTTCGATAGGATAGTTGGTCGAGTGACTTTCTCCTGAGAATGTAGTTAGAAGTCACTCCCCTCTCTTTTTATGCTGGAAGGTACTTACTCGCCGTATCTTGTACTTTGTACCTATCTCAAGATCCTCTCAAACTCAATCGAATCCACCTTCTCACTCTTCTAATTTCTCGAATTCAAATCCAAAAAAGATAAAGAAACCCAAACTCTCCTTCTAAATTGCAATAGAAATCTAAATATATGCAAATGCAAATGCAATATAAACAAAGACAGATAGATGACCACGATCACAAGCACTGTTTTCCCATCTATCTACAATTCATCCAAGTAACCATCTACATCCAAAAATTGAGGTCGCACAAGAGATTCTTCCAAGCACGCGACGTGCAGGTACTTCCGAGACCGGGAAGCTTCAGGTCGTGAATGTGGGGCTTTTTGCTTCTGGCAAGGGTGAGGAAGGAGAGGGGTAGGTACATGTACCCCGCTCCCGCTTTTATTTGAGTGCTGTACGAGTACTCTGGAAAATTAATGTATTGTGGGGCTGGTGTTAGAGGGGGACATGGGTGGGATGGAAAGAGAGGGGAGGAGAGACGGGTACCTGAGTTTTGGGTTTGAGTTTTTAGTTGGTGTGAGTTTATGGTGGTGGCAGGTGTGTGTGCGGGGCTTTTCCGCCTTTTGGGGGCCGGATAGTTGTAAGTGGTATGAGTGGATGTCACGTGGGAATGATTCTCTTCTTTTATATGTGTTGAGAGAGGTTAGGATTAAATTATAGTTTATAGGAGGATTGGTAGTATATAAGGTAAATGCAATAAAATATGTCTTGTTTTATTTTACAAGGACTTTAAATGTTTTTTGCCTTTTCGGCTATATACCTGCCCTTAACACTTCAGAGAATGAGGAGTAATTTACTTTGAGACGATGAAACAAAAACTAGAATTTAATCTATTTTATCTTATTATCGATTTTCCTTATTTAGATGATCTTGAAATTTATTAGTTATTTGACTATTCTGAAGTCTTTTGAAGCGGCTTTTAGCACTGCCACAATACAATAGCGGTAAAGCAATCCCACGCAAAGATCCTCAAGAAAGAATTCTAATTTCTTCTTCCAAAGGTAAAAGAGCGATAATACATTTATCTCAACACGCAATTTAACATTAAAAATATATAATAAACACAAAGTGTAAATCTCAATCTTCTGCTGATTATCTTTTGTTAAAATAGGGGCTTTACCGAGATGAGCTCCACGCATCACATTACATGACGCTTTTTTCTTCCCGTCCGTAGAGGGCGTGCACGATGTCGACCACTGGAAAGAGTTAGTATAAACTTGATGAGAGGGTGGGGTGGAAGAGAGAGAAGAGGTGCAAAAAGAAAGGAAAATGGCTTACCATTTTTAAAATCTGGGTGTTCCCTGCCTTTTACTAGAGCATGCAAGGCGATGTTGACCTCTTCTCCTGGTGGTACATTATACTGTACCCAACTCATCAGCATACATTCCCAACCCCAAACTCAACCCATCTCAATGAATTCGAACAAGAGAGATGAAAACCTACCTGCGCCAACGTACTCCTATGCCCCAACCGCTCCACCAACCCCCCAACTTCCTTACTCACCCTCTCTGCATCAACCCTCAGATCCCCCGTCTCCTCAACCCCAATATACTTAAGCACCCTCCTAATCTGCTCCGCCTCCTCGGGTTTCGTTCTCGCCTTCAACTCCAAAACCGGCGCTAACGTCAAACAACTCGTAATGCCATGAGGAATGTTATACGTTGCTCCCAAGGCGTGGCCTATTGAGTGTGATAATCCTACACCTCCCGTGTAGAGGAAGGGGAAGAGGGAAGCGTAGGCTGCGAGGAAGAGTTTTTGCCGGATGGAGGCGTCGGTGGGTGAGGAGAGGGAGAGAGGGAGGTAGGTGAAGAGGTCTGAGATGGCGGTTAGGGCTAGGCGTTTTGTGGGGATTTCTGAGGCGAGGGGGTGGTAGAGGAGTTCGATTGCGTGGTCTAGGGCGCGGATCTGATGGTGGTGTTAATTGATGTTGAAAGAGAAATTGAGAATGGGAGCGGAACTCACGCCGGTGCTTGACCATAGATTGGTGGGTGTGTACACGGCAAGGTCACCGTCATAAACTACCACTGTTACACCCTTCAATTAGCTCGTGACTTCCCTGCCCCGTGACTTCCTCGCCCCTTTCCCTCACCCCTTTTCCTCTTCAAAACAACAAAAAAAACACAAGCGAGTAAACAACATACCTTTAGGTACAAGCTCGGGATGACTAACAGCAATCTTTTTCTTCTCCTCATTCGTAAACCCCGCATTCTGAGTCGTCTCCGCAACACTTAACGTGGTAGGAACAGCAACCGTGGGAATCCATATCCTCGTTTCCACGAAAATCTGATACGCAATTGCTTTTGCGCTGTCGATGGGGGAACCTCCTCCTATTGAGATCAAGACATCTGCTCTGGTTTCTCTGACCAGATTTTTGGCTTCGCGGATGGCTAATATTGGTCTGGATAAATAATGGGTCAGTGAGGAGTTTGGAAAGACAATAGGGGAGGGGAGGCAACAAACGCGTGCTGAGCTATTTTGTTGAAGGTTCCAACGTGGGAATTTCCAAGTGATTTTTCTATGTCTTTTATGACGGGTGTTTTGGTGCTGAGGGATTGTCCAGTTATAATGAAGGCGCGAGATGCCCCAAGGGTAGCTATTATATTTGCCAGATTTTTAGATGTTCCTAGTTTTCTCCTAATTAGTAACTCAACGTCATATTTTGAGCTGGAAAATATTTAGGATGAAATGGTGAGAATGGGCGAACCTCGGCCGTATATCATAGATTTAACAGGCGACGCTTGGTATGAGCCTGAGAGCGAGCTGTCCACATTGCCGCCGCGTGAAGTGGCTGGAAAAGACATGATGAATACAACAATTGTTTCGGTATTTTTGGATATACACGATGTTTGAGAATGATCGATTGATAGCTTTGGCCAGTCATGATGTGTGCTTGCGGTAGGCCAGCGTTTGGTGGGGCAAATGCAGTAAAGTCCCAGAGTGGGAGTTCTCCGAAGCCCCACACTGCATTTATGCATGCAAGCAGCTTCAATTGACGATAACTTCGTTTATAGAGTGTCAATATTTGAACCGTTAATTGACTTTAGCTGGAAGGCAACCCTGTTGGTCCTTCTGTGATACTGAACATCACAAGCTGCCTTTTCATCACTTGTTTGGAAATATGGCGACCCTTCGCAAGTTCACGCAGAAACTCCCAACGGATATCGTTCTCCTCTCCGCAGTTCGGAGTCCAGTAACGCGTGCTTTCAAAGGTTCTTTCCGCAATGCATACCCAGAAGACATTCTTGGTCCCGTAGGTAATCCTTTCCCTTCCCCTCAATTCTCGTTATTTTGCTAATTTTCCTTTCGTAGATAATGCGAGCAGCTGTCCAACGGGCCAGGATTGAAACACAAGATGTAAACGATGTCCTTATCGGCACTGTCCTCCCAGAGCTCGGCTTTGCAAAAACAGGGCGTATGGCACTGAACCATAGCGGTTTTCCTGTCAGCACAACTTTCCACACGGTCAATCGACAATGCTCTTCGTCCTTACAAGCCATAACCCATATATCTCATTCGATAATGGCAGGACAAATCGATGTGGGATTGGGTGGAGGTGTGGAAAGCATGTCGAGGAATTATGCACCATCACGAGGTATTCCACAAGATGTTTCACCTCGATTAAAAGAGAGTGGGATACAAGATGCTCAAGATTGCTTGATGCCAATGGGAATAACCTCAGAAAATGTTGCTGAAAAATATGGCATTGGTAGGAAAGAGCAAGATGAATTTGCGTTAGAAAGCCATCGCAGAGCTGGGAACGCGAGGGAAAAGGGTTATTTTAAGGGCGAGACCGTTCCCGTCGAAATTGGGACAAAAAATGAGGAAACAGGTGAAGTAGAGAGAAGCGTAGTAGATGCAGATGATGGAATCAGAGAAGGATTGACTTTGGAGAAGCTCGAGAAGCTGAAGCCTGCATTTAAGCAAGATGGAGGTAGTACAGCTGGAAATTCGTACGTTAAGATTGTCCTTTCCACCGTTGTAAGATTGACGGGTCTGCGGACTCGACACGAAAAGTGCACAGCTCACAATAAGCAGGTCCCAAATTTCAGACGGAGCTTCTGCAACAATTCTAGCTCGACGTTCATGGGCAGATGCCCACAATCTAAAGCCACTTGGTCGTTTTCTCGGAACTCAAGTTTCCGGCTGTGAGCCATCACTTATGGGAATCTCGCCCATCTATGCTATTCCAGCCTTACTCTCTCGTTTCGGCTTTGAAGTTTCAGATATCGACATCTTTGAACTAAATGAGGCATTTGCAAGCCAAGCACTTGTTTGTGTGAGGGAGTTGGGTTTGGACATCGAGAAGGTAAATCCAAACGGAGGTGCGATCGCGTTAGGGCATCCAACGGGAGCTACAGGTGCGAGACAGGTGGCTACTTTGATGGCAGAATTAAAGAGAACAGACAAAGAGGTGGGAGTTGTCAGCATGTGTGCCAGGTATGTATTTTCGAACTCAGCTTATTCCGGTACACTGCTGACCGTAAATAATAGTACGGGAATTGGTGTTGCTTCATTGTTTATTCGAGAATAAAATGCAAATTTGCCTTGCAGAACTTGAATTTTAATAATTTATTCCAAATATATAAATTAAACAGGCATTGTTTTGAGTTCCGATGAGACAATAAATGGTGCTTCCGTCTTGGCTTGAACTTCGTCAACTGTGACGCCTTCAGCAAGTTCAATTAATGTCAAGCCTTCGGTGAAGTCAATGTCGAAAACAGCCAACTCCGTAATGATCCGAGATACACATCGTTGTCCGGTCAGAGGAAATGTGCATTCTAGAATTGTTAGAACCCTCCAAAACAAATTCGGTGGACTTACGCTTGAGGATTTTTGGGTTCCCTTTCTTGTCAACATGATCCTAGAATAGTCGTCAGTAAATTTTGAGTGTTTTGTGGGTCTAAATTACCATTGTGACCACGACTTTGGTCTTTTCGGGATTCGCAACGAGATCCATCGCACCTCCTATGCCTTTAACCTTTCCTGGTAGCATGAAATTTGCAAGGTCTGTAAAAGGGTCAGTTTAAGCATTCTCTGACCGCAAAAGAAGTCCTTACCTCCATACATCCCAACCTGTAGGGCGCCTAACATGGTAAGGTCTATCCGACCAGCTCTGATCATTCCGAAGCTCTCGTGACTTCCGAACAATGATGCTCCTATTTTTAGTGTGACAGTTTCCTTTCCAGGATTAATCAGATCCGGATCTTCTTCTCCAGGACTTGGATAAGGTCCCATTCCGAGAATGCCGTTTTCGGATTGCAAAATTACCTCAATTCCTGGTTCGACAAATGCAGGCGCTGCAAGAGGCATGCCAATACCAAGATTGACATGCATACCATCTTTGAATTCTTTTGCCGCTCGTTTGATAATTCTTTCTCGACTTGTTGAAGCAGCTCCAACTGTGAACCGTTAGCATGTTATTCCCTAGCCCCTAATTTCTCCGAACATACCAGCCTCCTTCAGTTCCTCGGGGGTCTTCCTGAATGTGGTTTTCTCGATCTTCTTTTCTTCTGTACTTTGTATGACTTTGCTGACATAAATTCCCTGTAAATGGACGTTTTCCGGTTCAATATCTCCCACATCTACAATGTAGTCCGCTTCAACCAATGTGACTTTTGCATTCTTTCCCATAGCTTCGTTGAAATTATTCTGCGCTTTGCGGAATTGACAATTGCCCATTCTATCGGCTTTATGTACTTTAACGAAGGCGTAATCTGCAAAAATAGATTCTTCCATCACGTAAGGTTTATTATTGAAGATTCGTGTTTCTTTCGGCTTCGACATGACTGCAACGGTTCCATCAGGGTGGTATCGGACAGGAAGCTCGCCAGTTTGTACTGCAATTGGAAGTCAGCACGGAAACAGCTTGTGAAAATTCTCGGGTTAGAAGAATATTTACGTACCAATTGTCCCATAAGCTGCTGGCGTGTAGAATGCAGGCACACCGGCAGCTCCAGCGGCACATTTTTCAGCCATTGTGCCTTGGGGAGTGAGTTCTAGAGCCAACTCTCCCGAGAGATACATTTTCTCAAATGCCTTGTTTTCCCCTATGAAAGAGGCTATCATTTTACTGATTTGTCTGGTCTCCAACATTTGACCTATAAACACAAAGTTAACCAATAAAACTAACACATCTAATGAATAGCTTACCCAATCCAACCCCCGGCATGCCGGCATTGTTGGACACTACAGTGAAGTCTTTCAGATCAGTCCTATCCCTTAGGGCATTGATGAGCGAGTTCGGAACACCACTGAAGCCAAAACCACCAACTAGCAGAGTCGTGCTGCTCTGCATATCTTTGATGGCATCTTGGGCAGACGCGCAAATCTTATTGATCTGTCTTCTCGCACTCGACGAGGAGAACTGTCGGCGACCGACCTGTAACGTACGAAGACCTTTCATTTTGGAAAGCAAGCTTTTGGTATTGAAGTATCTGGGTGCCCCGGGGACCTCGAATTCGTGAAGCCATCACTGCTGCAACGCTCCATATTTGGAGCTGCAGATGCGCGTCCCACAGAGATGTGCCCCACGGAAGATGGCCATCCACAGGCGGTGAAGTGCGGCAGCAGATGCATTGCGGGGTGAACACTGGTTCGTCCAAGCCTGGAAGTTTAGCAGGAGCCATACAGGTGTTGCAGGTAGTGCAGGTAGTGCAGGTAGTGCAGGTAGAATTTCGAGGGGCCAGTAATGCTCAGATGCTTTCCATTCAGTGTATTGTTTTTTCAAGCTACCTAGGAACCTTGGAGGTCGTGCGAGCTGGAGGCCCAGGATTGATTTGAGTCAGCATTCGCGTCACGTGCCCGTTCCCTCGATCAGAGCTTGGGAACGCGTCGCCGACCTGCAGTTCTCTTTCATCTCATCAGGACCACGATGCTCTTGTCCCTCCGCCGGTAAAGATACACACAAACCCCTCACAGACGGCGAATCTACTCTCAGCTCTGGCAACCATTATTCCTTGCTCTTGTTGCTCTTGTTACTCTTGTTATCCAAAGCCGACTTCCCTTCGTGCCTCGCCTTCCACTCTCGCTCGAGCATCGAAAAGGACAAATAATCGTGCCAGCCTCCATTATGCCACAGCAACTCCCTCTTGCTACCTTCATATACGAATCCCAAGCGCTCATACAACTCCCTGGCGCCCTGATTATACGAGAATGCCTCAATCCCGATCCGATGCAAACCTGCAATCCGGAAACCCCAATCTAAAGCCCACTCAATCGCCTCACTGCCATAGCCCGTTCGTTGATATGGCGCGACAATATCGATGCTGATATTACTGTTGCGATGGTGCTCGTCTCCAGGTTTCGAGGCAGTGAGGTAGATAGTACCTATGGGTTTTGGCGTCTCAGTGGTCCACTCGGTCGGCTTAAGACAAATGATGACACCCAGGAGTGTTTTGTTGGCCACATAGTCCTTGTGTGCTTGACTTTCTTTCTTTGATAATGGCTTCAAGAGGCCAGAATCGGAATTGGCCATTGCTACAATGTCCGATTGAACCGCGTGGATGAATGCTTCATCTTCAGGAGTATCTTCTACAGCACGGTAGACTAGGCGCGCAGAGCGAAACAGATTCTCCATTTCGGGTTTTGAATTCGTCAATGATATCGAGAAAGACAGGGCTCCTCGTTACTATTCAGGGACAAGGGTTTGTCGAGATTGGCGCGCAGGAAGTTAGGCAATTCTTGTATCAACAAGTGTTGGATTGCTGACCGTAATGTTAATTTCTGAAAAATTTGGCAATTGTAGCGGCGCAGTTTCAGCTGCCCTACTTAGGTATGTCTGCCAAGGCGGTGAGCCTACCTAGGTACTGTAGCACATGTACCTGCCAAATTCGGAATGTCGTATTCTCTGGCGGTTAAATGTTCCGCGAGAAAGCGGACGGAATTTTGAAGGCAAAATAACCAAACGAGTCAAGAAAGGGACAAACCCTCGGCTCAGGACTAATTTTGGTTGATTTTTGGACATGCTCTGGAGACACTTACTCTAGCACTGGAAGAGAAATGCTCTCCCCACAAGTAATGTGGATGCGTCTCAAAACCTCAAATGGTGATATTTTCAAACTCCTCTTACACTGTTCAATCGCAATCAAACTCTATAGGAAACAGCGTATTTCTGATCTAGTCGCTTTAACTTTTAGCACGTGTTTTGGAGGAAATTTCTTGAATTTCCATCTATTAAATTGCTTTACTAATCCTATCCCAAAAAGAAAAAAATATCTGACCGATTCCGAGCGATATGTCGTTTTCAAAGGAGATATACAAATTAAAGAACCCATTACTCTCCTTGCTACTTCTATGAGTCCAGGTCTTTGCGCCTTTCGCACCTTTCGCGTCATCGTCGTGTTTCCAAAACCGCCTCCGCCTCCGCCGTTCCAGTCCCAAGTGATTCATTCCAGCAAGTGTTATCTACCTCCCATATTTTGCAAGGTCCTCATCAACAACAGGTGTACGCTTTCCATATTTGGCAAGGTCTTAATCCTGTGTGCGTTTTCCGTATTTTGCCAAGTCTTGATCGACTGCTGCTGTTCACTTTAGGAACTTCACGAGGTCTTGGTCCTGTTCGCGTTTTCCATATTTTGCGAGGTCCTCATCAATAACTCTCCTCCCATACTTGGCCAGGTCTTCATCAACGGCTCTCTTGCCATACTTCGCAAGATCCTCATCTTGAGCGCGTTTGCCGTACTTGGCCAAATCCTCGTCCATAGCTCCCTTGCCATAGTTTGCAAGGTTTTCACCCTGGCTGCGTCTGCCATATTTTGCGAGGTCTTCATCAACAGCACAAGCTGGGAGGATGTGTGTAAAGGCTATACCGGCTGCGTCTGTCTTAGTCTCTTCTAGTTACACTCAAAGATGTTCAAGTTGAAACTTGCCATTGTTCTGGATGGGAGTTGCAGCCGCCAAGAGCGGGAGCAAAGCGATGATGTTTTGAATATGCATTTTCGAGGTGGTGGGTTGCGAAGATGTTCTTGAGAACAAGTGATTCTTGAGAAGAGATAGAAGGCCGAAGTTCTGTTGATTGCTGTCGTGAGTTAATGTCGAGTTTTGGAGCCACGGTGCTTCATTATATACACTATTCTCCTTGGGCTGAATCCCTCATAAGTCCTGAAAGACAGATTTCAATGTACTTGTTCCCTCCCTACCAACTTCAAGTTGAACCGTCCATATTTCCGTTCTTTTCACTATTTCTTCATAAAAATGATAGAACCAAGCAAAGAAGACGACCTCCTCAATTCTGAGCGCTCAAGTTCCAGCTCCCACCTTTTACTGCAAGATACTGAAGGCTATGAATACCATAATGGCCAATCCCCGCGGAAAGGGAGATGGAGAGTATTTCTACGACCTCTGTTCATCCATCTCCTCATCTTCTCAGCGTATACCCTTACCCTGGGAATTTTATACCAGAGTACACGACAGCAAAATTGCCATCCGGATATGATATATTGCACTCTTCTCCTCCTTCCTTTCCCCTCCCCTTCCCTTTCAATTCTCATTATGAAAGCAAGCAATCTAATAAAAAGTAAAAACATCACCAACGCGCTCAGCGGTATCTTACGAACTAGCACACGCTGAGAACGACCTGGTGAAAAAATCTCCCTACACGGGGTATCCGACGCCAGAAGGTGACCAAGCTTAGCGGGACTTACTAAGGAATAGTAATATTAGGGTTAAGGAAGAAGAATTAGAGAGGTTGAATCGGAGTTCGATAAAATTGCAGGATGGAAGTGGGGATTATTTTGGGGGGTTGAGTGCGCATCATCATTTGCATTGTATTGTGAGATTTCCCCTCTGGTTGTCGACACGGCTGTTTTTTTTTCCCCCTATAGTTATCGGTCCGTTCTTGGAGAGATGAGAATGTACTAATTGAGATGTGGATGCAGAAAAGTGTTAGGAGGGTAATTTATAGAGATTATTATGATCTCCCTGAAGAACTGTGGATGTGGTCTCACCTTGGTACTTTCCTCACTCCCTCCCCCTCCATCCTCCATCGCACCCACTAGTCCCCTCGTCTTCTCACATAGACCATTGCCTGGAAGACCTTCGCCAAACAGTAATGTGCAACGCCGATTTCGGCATCATAACTTACGACTGGTTCCCCAACTACCGCCGCCCTGGGCCAATTTCAAAGTCGACGGCGAGTGCGTCAACTGGGAAGCTCTCGATAATTGGGCGGGAGAGAGATTCTTTAGTTTGTTCGATCAGAAATTACTTGTGCATTCGGATTTGGGGATTAGTTATCCGATTGTGGATGGGAGCTGGATATGGATTCTACGAATCATCCGAGGAAGGAGGATATTGAGGCGCTGAGGTTGGGGGTGAACCTGAAAGATTACTGAGGGAGTGGGTTCATGGAGGTGTTTTACCCTGAACCGCATTTGACATTGTATCTCAAGTCAAAGTAAACAAGCCTATGTATCGTATAACCGTTCGTGTGAAGGGGGGAGGGGGAAGGGGGGAAAGGTGGTTAAAATGCTGTTGCTAAGCGAGGGGCCAAAAAGGGGGCCGAGATAGACCAACTCCAGTCTGAGTAAGCACAAGGGGCGAAATCTTAGCGCTTTCCAACAACTTTGCTGAAACTCACTCCCAACACAACCTCGATAAACGTACTTCGTATGCCTGCCAATCGATTCGCTTCACCAAATATGGCGCAGCGCATCCCGAGTTGGAAAGCGGTAAGATTGATGTTGGCGGACCTTGAAATATATATCTCTTTGCTCAGTGTTACTCCCATCATTATTATTTACGATCTAGAACTTTTAAAAAAGACGCTCAAAAATTCCTCACGATCGAAGGAAATTTCTTATTTTATTTACAGGTCTTTAATCTTCGGAGTTCTCTAAAGATACAATGCACGCAATATTCGTTACACAAATACTAGTTGCTCTAGCCTTCATCTGTGCCCAAGCCGAGCACATCAACAGGAACACCATAGACATTCACCAACAACCTATGCGACCTTTAAACCAAGCCAGAATTATCCCTGGCGATTCCCCTTTTCAACAATGCGACGACAATAGCTCAAACGATATTTTCCAAATTTCATCCCTGAATGCAACTAGAAAGCAGCTAAGGATGTAAGTTATTATACCTCCATCCCCACATGCCTCGTTCTCGCCATCCTACATATTGAAACCTTGAATTGCAAACTGACTCCCTAACAGCGGCGAACTCAGGACCTTCAAAATAGCCGGAACATTCACAGAAGATCTCCCAGACCACACACTCATTAATATAACCAGCCGCCGCATCATCAAACAACAAACTCCCTCGCTAGCTACAGTCTCAAAATCCTCCTACGACTTTTGTAAAATAGGGCTGCAAATGGAGCAAGAGGATGTGGAAGCGGCCTGTCCGCCACGCAAGGGAAGGGCTGTGATTGCAAGGAGGGAATGGGGGCCTTGGCGGTTTCCTGAGGTATGTTGTAATCTTGGTGAATCGAGAGAAATGAAATTTTTGAAGTGAATGGGAAGCTGATGTGAAGAAATTGTGGTAGGGTCAGTATATTTTTGAGGTTAAGGCTTGGACGCCGGGGGGACGGAGAGTTTTTTGCTTGAGGGCTGAGACGAGGATGGTGAAATCAAATGGATTTGAAAGTGAGGAAACTTAGGAATTCTGTAGTTTTAAGGGTAATTCCAGGGTTTCGTAAAGGCGAAGCAAGCAGGACTGCGAAGCAATCGACTGGTAGCACTGGCACTGGCAACATGGTTTAGGAAAGAGCCCATGACATATGTGTGCATTGCTCAAGTTCCAATTATGATTCGAACGAAAATCGGCCATCAATGCTACGGACTAACTCGTAACGAGGGGAAGGACTAACTCAGTTTAGATTCTAGACAGAACTCTAATTCTGGAAAAGTCTAAGATTCTCCACTCTGGTTCCAGACCTTCCAGATTTCTATTTCATAAAACATTAATCATGCTTCCACTTCTCCTGAAATTCTTTACAAGCAACTCTGGCCAGGAAAAACATCGATCTACCTCGATAGCGTCGAAGGTCAAGGTGGCTGTCCGACGACTCTTACCTAAAGAGCGAACGATGATTGTCCAACTTCGTGGTATTCTCATCCATAACCTGCTTCGCAACCTGCAGCGTATCCGCACGATGAAGCGCCGGCCTTCCATCATCAAGCTTTTGTTCCTCAGGATGCTTATCCACAAACAACTCCTCGATCGTCCCCGCCCCAGTCGCAGCCTTATACACCGCAAAACTCGTCGCGAATTCCTTGTGCTTTCCGATTTGTATGGCGTCTAGTAGAGCCAGCGCATAATTCTGACAATTATTGCTAATCAAATTGTATTTCGGCCGCTTCTCCCTCATATTGTGTATCGACATCTCTGCTGAAAACGCGAACAAGAAAATTTCAGACTCGCATTTCAGGGTAATAATATCGAACGCATACTAACCGGCTAGTCTGAGCGCCTCGTCTGTAAACCTCGTCTGTCCAACCTCAAATGTATGCCACCCGCTCCGATCCAGTGCCTCATTGATATAAATAATATCAAGCTCCTCATCCATCCACAGCTCGTGAACATAATCTCCTACAAGAACAGCCCAGTGTTGCGTCGGGTCCGGAAGCTTGCCAATGTGGTCGTCGATTAACTTCTCCAAGCCCGTTTTCTCGGCCAGTATACCGAGGCCGGGAACGGGGTGCCAGCCTATCTCTACGGTGCGGTGATCGCTGTCTATTTTTGCTGGGCCCGGGGGTATAATGTTTGGTTTTGGGCCGAGGCCGACGGAGTGCTCTAGTTTAAGCTTTTCTTTGAGGAGGATTTCGAGACCGACTTCTTTGCCTTGGAGTAGCTTTTCGATGCCGATTCCTGCGCCTTTCTGCAGTCCTTCGATTCCGATTCCCGCGCCTTTCTGTAGTCCTCCTATGCTGACTTCCCTGCCCTTGGATAGTCCGTCGTGCCTAGGAATAATTAGCTTGTTTCTTACGTTGCTTCTGTCGGGGAAAAGCAGGTAAATTGCTTACAAGTAGGTGCCTAGCTTGGTACGTATGCTTTCGTGCTCTGGCTCGCCTGGCTCAGCCATCCTGCTGGAAGTGGTTCTTGAACGGAAAATGTTGTAAAATCTAGATGGGACGTCGTCGTCGAGATGGAGCTGATCTAGCGATAAGATTGTTTCAGGGTTGCCCCTCGTCACCCCTCGTCACCCTTGCAATTGATACGTGGGGCTTGGCTACAGCTGCAACATTTGGGTAAGTAATTCAGCAAATGACACAGATTGATTCAGGCACGTTTCTATGTAGTAAGAAGACCACAAGATATTTCATTTTGCGTTTCCTACGGCTCACAAACAGTTCGTGTTATTGCATTGAATTTGGTAAAATTATTTTGTTGTTGTTTTATAGCGTAGCAGTGAGTAATTTACAGGCAAGCGTCCCCTAACCACTTACCCCGCTAAAAAGCAAATCCCGCGAAACTCACCAATTTCCACCACACGTTGCAAATCTGGACGCAATTGTAATGAATAAGCTGGAGGTCAAACTTTCTATCGTTTTGTATTTCCTATCCCCCCAAAAATATCTTGTTGTATCATGCACACAAAGTGATTGCGACACTTTTGCGCTATGATCCTCTAAAGTAGAGTCTTATGCCCTGTATCTTAGCGAACCACCCCTGAATGAAGCGAAGTCCTCCCTTTTCTCTTTCGCTAGTTCACCTTTCGCCAGTTCACAATTTTTGTTGTAGATATCACGTTTTCCTGACTAAAAATGTCAAAATATTTGGTCTTGTGAGGCTCACTGGTACGAGAGAGGGGCTTTTCCGCAGGCAACGACACAATGTGAGACAAAAGGTTCACCGGCAAGCCCGATGCTACGTGCTTTACCATCATCCCCTTCTCATCATATTGTCTTCATCAAACCCTTAAAGATCAATTATAAGACAAGTTTTTGAAGTCATCTTCTCAGATATTTATCAAGCACCTCAAATTCAACCAGCCCGGCTTTCCTCTACGACCATCCATAAGACTTGCAGAGTCGCAGCCTTCCGTACAGTCCAGCCTGACTTCAAAACGAAGGGATAACAAGAGAAGCTATGTCTGATCTGCAGGTCGACGTTACTTTGGATCGCATCGTTTCAATCTACAAAAGTTCAGCAACTTTATTCTGGCTATGGCGAGAGGAGAGAAGTGAACGCCAGAGTAATGAGGAAAACCAAAACCTGGAAAGATCACTGGATAATGGAGCAAAATTGGTGGTGGAAGAGTACGACAACCACTTTACACGTCTTGGCCAACTGTTTGCATTCGGCGACGGTACGTAACGAATGCTCTGACTCTATTTGTGATTTCGAAAGGCTGCTGATTATGAGTCAAGATCGAGGACGATCCGAGCTCGCTGAATATGCAATCAAACTACAGCACACGATTTTCATTATCCTCAAGACAGAGACAGAAACGAGTACATGTGTCAGTCTACCCAGTCATTTAAATGTGCTCAATGTCTCGGACGAGACAAAAAGAGGGGTCACATTTGCCTTGAGGAAGCAATATCAGCGTATGACTCAATCACAACCAGTTGGAAGCAATGCCTTATCCTCCGCCAAACAGCGATGGTCTACTCTCCCAACAACTCAGTTCGCATTCGTAGCAATGAAACAGAAATCACAAAATAGCGAGCTCGCTGCCCGGTATTGCGCTGGTTCGGAAGAACTAAGCAATATATATTCGTCGAGTTGTTCAAGCTGTAACTACGAATCTCATTACATAGGACAGCAGTTCTTTTTAAAGGTAAAAACCAAAGAGAAAGTTTCTGCTGCGATTAGCTTGGAGTCCATCTGGAACTGGCATTTCACGATCAAAGATGCAGTCCGTAATACGAACGGAATGTACGGATGTAAATGCTGCGACTATCGCTACCGAAATGCTTTGGATAGGTGCGATGTGGCTTGTTATACACTTGAGGCAGAATTTGGTTTGGGGAATCACATCAGTTCTCAGCACTACTTTACCGATTTGCAGCTAATTCTAGGTAAAGGGGTTGGAGTTTGTCCATGCAATGTGAGGCTAGGCATTGGGCATTTTGCTGAGCACCAGCGTGATTGCCCGGCTACAAAGCAGGTGCGAGAGTTTACAGAAAAGGGATCGAAAGTTAGGGAGAGCGCGGGTATTTTTGAATTGTCGTCTTGAATTTGGAATTTAGGGGTTTCTATTCAAGCTGTTTTGTCTTTTAATTTCCGATGACTTTAATCGAGACAAGAGATGTTTCGTTAATATGGGCACTCACTTATTTCTTCTTTAATAGGCTTCGCAATTTCTGGGCTCAAGTATGTTTTGCATTTTCTCAGCCAAGCCAATTGACTCCATGAGGACCTTTCTAGTTTTGGAACCAGCATAATGCGCGGTACAAGAGTGACTATCGCCTCTGATTCAGGCCACCTTAGGTCAACTCCAAGCTGAAAAAAACCGCACCATCTCAGGCTTCGCAACAAATACAAGAGTTTCGTTTTCCATTCTCACCTCATTGTAATGGTTTCGGCAAATTACATCGTTAGTTTATTCCGAAGAGGTGATTTCATATTCTTAAAAAAAGACTTCTATTAGCATCCTAGTCCTATCCATTAACATTCAAAAGGTCTAGATATAATTTCTGGACATTTAAAGTACCTGCAACTTTTTGGAAGCATATTTTAAGGAAGAAAATTATATGACACACTATCATGCATATAGTAAAAAATTGGCCCTACGAATGGACACTTCAAAAAAATAGACAACTTTAGACTAAATTAGGAATAAGTCGTGAGATGGGCAAGTCTTGCAATCATCCTCTAAATTTATATCTTAATAAAATAAACAATAGTTTGTGGCTATTTTATTATTTTGAAGTGTCTATTTACGGTACGATTTTCAAAAAGCATATTTACCTAGAATAACAAAATATGCCATAAACAAACTACTTGTCACTTATAGTCACTTCCCTTTTCCTATCTTTAGTACCCTTATAATAGAAAGAATTTCAAACATATTTTATGGCGTGAAAGTGTGAGGAGAATGTGCTCCGCCCTGTCTCGGAGAGATCTGGGATTCTTCTGGAGCTGAAGCTACGAAGTGAGGATGATTAGAATACAAACCGTCTATAGAAGTTGCAAACATTCCACAATTCCCGTGACACACAATCAAAAACATTCACAAGTTTACAACTCTATAGCAAAAGAAACAACGAACCCCTAGCGATAATCGCCAAGAAAAGAAAAAGGGGGAACCCTCGGCGACCTCGCTAATCTCATCTCATACCCCGCGTCGCCGAAGTGCCGGGCCGATCTTTGGACTGCACAGTGGGTAGATCCTGAACGCCACCCACGGCATTCACGGCATTCAAGTTATCTATCTTCCGCGACACCCCACCTTCCGTCTTCGCCGACCTCTACTCTCCCGTGAGTTCCGTAAGAACACGTACCAAATACAAATACAGTGGCTTTCTTCTGAGTTTTCACTTTTC
>JAAMPI010000712.1:0-27618 GCA_013054445.1 Cudoniella acicularis | reverse complement strand
GGTTAGAAATTCAGATACGTCCTTAAATCTTGGGGTGGGGTATCTACTCACTCAAGTCAGGTGGAATGCCCTCACCCCTTCGTTCATCGAGGCTAGAGCTGGCTCAATCAGAGCACCTTGTTGGAGTCGCTGGTAAGGATGCATGTGCCTACATTCCTCAAATCGCGGCGGGACAAACAATTACGTTACCAGGCTGCACCAAAGGTTTAATCGTCGAATCCAATCTCCGAACCGTCGGCGCTTCATCCTATAAGAAAGAGATCATGGTTGCTCTGAGTGCAACAATGCCAGGACTGAATCGTTCCCTGTAGAGTTTTGATATGGTGAAGACTGTGGATGTGCAATACCCACTTGAACTCCAAGAATTTTATTTCGTCAAGTCCGTGGCGCAATAGTCAGGGAACAAGATTTCAATGCAGATACACAATTACAGTCTTAGGACATTTGGAGGAAACAAGAAAGATGCAAGACATGCTCGCGTACACATCTTA
Organism: Cudoniella acicularis; assembly: GCA_013054445.1. Classification (NCBI taxonomy): domain Eukaryota; kingdom Fungi; phylum Ascomycota; class Leotiomycetes; order Helotiales; family Helotiaceae; genus Cudoniella; species Cudoniella acicularis. The sequence continues at coordinate 27,127 of JAAMPI010000712.1, read as the reverse complement.
ATCCCGTCCGAGACTGGGGCACTACTATCAAAATCCGGCAAGTGGGTCAATCACCTATCTAAATCGATCAAACGAATCCAGGCCAGGGCCACAATTAACCTGATTCAAACTTATAAAATGAAACCCGATGCTCGCAACCATTCTCGTGTTCCCCTCCATTTTGACTTTCATATTTCGGCGCCAAAAGCTATTGACGGGAGTCCACTGAATGAAATTTCGGAGAAACTCACACAGACGATGGATCATTACATTCAAATCGCAGCGTCTCACAAGCTGGACCAGAACGCGGACGTTCTCCTAGTCACAAATTCTGAGACCAGAAAAGACCGATGCGACAGGATCCGAGATTTCATACAAACACAAGTCAGATTGAAAGTCGCTGTAGGGAACGTCAGTCTCTACGGCGGTCTAGAAGAATCCAATAACGATCCGGAAGACTAACAAGAACCTAATCATGTTTTTAGGTATTACCGTGGAAAACTCATGGCTCTCCTGGGCGACAGCTTCTATGAGCAAGACCAACAGCAGCAACGAAAGATAATTCTTGCCTATTGCGACAGTGGGCTTGTCGCAGAAGAGTGTCTAGAAGGCACCAATTACTTGTTTCTTGGGGCAGCAGGTAAGGGAAGCTGCGATTCATGGCTCAAAAATGCAGTTTTCCCAGCCAGTCACCCAACTCCAGAACTTATCAACGAGGTTCCCGAATCCAGGAACTTCAGGGATAAACAGGCTCTCCAGGATTCATTATGCGAGCAGAAAATCCACAACTCGCAATCCATTCAAACATACAAACTACCAAGTCCCTCCAAACGGTTCCTTGGTGGGCGAAAAAGATCAGTAATTTTGATGTGGTTACCGGAGACGGATAACGAGTTAATCATGGAAAAGGAAGCAAGTGACAAAGAGGAATCATCTGCACAATCTGAAAACTCTGCTGCCACACGGCCAGAACACATCCTTGACGCTCTTGAATTCTCACTTGAAGAAGATGTGGTGAACGAGATCTGAACCTACTTATGCAAGGGAGCCTTCCTAGACAAAATCGACTTGAACTAGAAAAATCCATATGACGAATTTCAAGTTCAGCTCCCGTGCCTGAATCTTGTCTTGCAGCACATCACTGACAGTCCCGAACGACCAAATGACCGTATATGCCAAGTTCTTCTACAAGCAATAGCTGCAACCTTCCCGCAAACAAAAAGACAAGTCGCAGGGAGTATTTTACCTTTCGGGCAACGCCGTGCCCATCTCAAAATATATCTAACCAAGCAAATTTCGCGTCTTCTCGCATCCAAAGGCTTCACAAAAGAAGAATTAAAGCAGTTTCACCGATCAACCAAGTCAATGCATTCTAACTACGACCACTCTATGCGTAATACTTCGAAATTTATTGCAGCACAAAACAGCAGATTTACAAAGTGCTCGACTCATGAGTATGAGACTGGTCGGAGAAATACCTGGAAGCTTGAGCCGAAGACGGTGAAATGTACGGTGGCCGAATGGAATCAGCGAGTCCAAACTCTCAAGGCTCTGAGGGAAGAGTTTGATCGCAATATGAGAAGGGAGCATGAGAGGCGAGCTAACATGAGCACTTTCAGGTTCTGATAGAGTACATATGTCATGAAATGTTACGATCGAGGGAGTTCAAGGAAACTTTCGGTAAAATAAAAGAAAGTGAAATATGATGAATTTGACTCTGAACTTGGATTGTTACGAAATGTAGATCGTTCTTTTCAATGAAATTGATCCATTTACTTGCACTTTGCTTTGGCTAGACATGACAAACGGTTGCTACTTCGAGGCTTGGTTCAAGTGATGTTTAACACAGGCAGCAGCGTCGCCACAAATCAGGCAGATAGATGGTTCGCAAAAGCCTCATGAAAACTATTCGCCCACACTGTGTTGCCGATCCGAGGAGCCTGCAGCAACTCCGCATGCTAGCCAGCTCATTATGCCGATCTCTTGCTGCAGTCTTCAAGCGGCACTCCTGACCAAACAAAATACCTTGCTCTCGGCCAGGGGCATGGCACCACCATCCTACACCAATATTGAAATGCCTTCACGAACTCAACTTCATGTTCTTATTCCAGTTGTACCTCTTGATTGATGGATACCTTGGACGAGCAATTACTTGGCGCCTCGTTGCAGGATGCCTTCAGGTGCTACCTGGCATATTTAGATTACTCGACGAAACGACGTGAAAATTTCTTGCCCCGGAAAGGAAAACACGTCCAAACCAACATCGATCTTTCAACAGAAGAACATATCCGAGTCCGCACCCTGGCAACAGAGATATGTTTGTAATATACGGATCATATTGCGTCGAGTGTTAGAAAATGTATGGATACGAAAAACTTGGCAGAGGATGGAGACGCACTTGATAGAGGGGAGAATGAGCATACCGTGGAGGACTACTGGTACGAAGATGACACCGCATTCCTTGATGCCTTCTCTGGCAGGCGGATATCTCCAATCACGCCCTTTTCTCCCGGCCCAAGCGGGATTCAGTATACCCAAAATCCAACGGAAAATTCTCATGAAACACGCGAAGAGGTAATAATTGTAAGGATATCAAGGATCTGTAAAGATATTAACAGGATGCCTTAGGAGCAGACAGGGACTAAAAACGAGGCCCCTGAGCCCCAGGTTGAGGCTCCAGTACGCGATGCGACCAAAACCCTTTCAACTGAGGGTCTCCATGCTGCTTCTCCCGTGCCTGCCGTCAAGAAGTACTTGAGCAAAATACAAGTTTCAGTTGGCTGGATCTCCTCCATTTATTCTTCGACCAAAAGGCAATCTGATCCTAACGCAAAAACATTTCATCCACGAAGTCCTTTCGAGGGCCCACAGTCGACTGTCAATTCGCAGTACGAAAAAGCCCACCTATACTCGGGTGAAGCAGTACTGCCGCGACAAACTTAGAGCGAACCACGCAATAGTGGCGTTGGATCTCAGTCTAGTTTCGACTCTTTTCGGCACCCTAAGAAGACCTCCTCTACTTCATATTCCAGCGCAGACAATAGAGAGGAGCAAGAGGACTCTACATCTTCATCCAAAAACACAACACCAAGATCTAGTAATAATTCTATTGCTTCAATCGAGAGCAGTCACTCTGAAAGACACGTACCGAAATCCCCCGCCCCAACTTCACACTTCTTAGATGACATTGAAATTGCCCTCAAAATACAAGCAGAATTGGATGCATAAAACAGAGACCTTGAGCTCCAAAGACAATATGCCCTATCAATCCAGGGTGGTATTCTGTCTTCATCTCTTGGACTGTCCCAACTTGAGCTTGGTGAATTAGCAGCTCAACAACTCCAAAACGAGTTCCAAGCTGAAGATATAGAATTCAACGCCCAAGAAAAGCTAGCAAAAGAACTTACAAAAGGAGAAGAAGAATATACAGCTATAGTTCATGCGGATATCCTTGCAGCTCAGCAAGCGCAGAATGATTGGGAAGTTGATATTCGTCAGCAAGAAGCGGAAGCGAGGAGAGTTGCAGAAGAGATGCATAGAGCTGCAAGGAAAGAGGCGGCGAGAATCGCTAAACAGGAAGAGATCGAGAGAATTGAGCGCCAGAGACTCCAAGCGGAGGAAGCTAAGAGACAACGGAGAGATATTGAAGTTCGTATCCCTTCAAAACTTTAGAGAGTCTCGGTTTCTAATAAAATATAACAGGCAGCAAATGCTAAAAGAGAACGTCGTACGAGGCAAGCGGATTGCATAATTTGCATGGATCCTTATGATAGGAAAGATATGGCGATATTGGCGTGCAACCATGCCTGTTGCGGAGGATGTATTTCAGGTATTCCAATCCGCATGAATCAATGTAGAAAATTGCTGAATATTACAGGTGCCTTCAAAGGAGCAGCATCGAGCCGAACTCCCTTCCAATGTTGTGGCAACGTTATTCCCGTTAACCTCGCTAGCCACTGGCTTCAAAAGAAGTTCATCGCCGACTACAACTTAATGCTTCTCGAACGCTCGACCAAGAAACCATGCTATTGCTCTAACCGTTCGCGCAATAAATTCATCCCCCCTCAACACGTCGGTGGTCTCATTGGGACGTGCCCGAGTTGCAGGCAGCTGACTTGCACTCTCTGCGGTCGACAAAATAATCAAGGGGTATGTGCTGCTGACAAGGAGGGGAAAGCAGTACAGGCTCTAGCGAGTAAGAAAGGTTGGAAACCGTGTCCAAGATGTAATCAGATTACGGAACGGACATCCGGTTGTTTACATATGTCTTGTCGGTGTGGTGCACAATGGTGTTATAACTACACAAGGAATTGGGGAAGTTATAGTTCGACTTGCCGTAGATAGCTTGTTCTAGGCTATCTATAATGAGGATATGCTATTCAAATGGTGATTTAGATATCGAATTCAGTTTAGGTGACATTCGAATTTCGAAGTAATTGGTGTAATATAAGCATCCAATCATCCAGCACTAACTAGATATCCTGCCGCATAAAGAGTTACTTATAATAAAAATAAAGTGCGAATTCGAAACGGTACAATAAGGGAGTGCTTAATAAAGGGCGTGGGGCTCAGGATGGCAGTAGGGGGACATTTTGGTGCACACCAGTGGATCAAGCAGCCCCTAGCTGACTGATGAACGAAGTGTACATAGCTGTCATGGATCGTGGGAAATGAGCCACACTTATCTACTAGCCCTTTGACGCTTCTAGTGTTGCTTGAAATGAGTGTATGCAAATTAGACGACATGCCTAACTCGCACAAGTTGAGCGGGCGGTAAGTGATGGTTGCTGTTAAAAGGACAAAGTGGCAGAATTCGCTATCTCTACGTCTTAGTTGTCCAACTCCCGCCATTATTTGGTCGCACACTCCCATCAGACCGAGTGGCACTTCTTCAAGAATGTGCAAGACTTCCCAACTTTCAACAGTTTGAAGTTCTTGACAAACAGCGGCAACCCAGAGGAACGTGCCTTGAGCATTCATCTCGAGGCGCAGGCCCGTCACCACATCAAGTCTTAGTTTCTGTTCGATGTCGGCCGACTCGATAAGAGCCATTTTACGGATGTGGAAATCGATGAGTGCTGGGCAATAAATTCCAAGAGCATTGGCAAGTCGGTCACACACTCGTCAAGCGCATCTATGACGAGGTAAGTCGTCTTCATCCTTAGGCTTGCCTTACTTAGTATGTTCTTGAAGATGTCTAACAATATTTAGTTAAAATTGAATTAATATTATACAGTGTCATGCATCAAGTGTATATGGTAATGGTTTCAGAATTAGTTAATAGTTAAACCTGCCTGATACTAGAACTCTCGAAGTTATCTATCCGACGATCTAGTCGCATCTAGAAGACAGGATAATCAAAGTTGATGATTGCTTTTTTAAATGGCCCTGTCATAAAGACTAAGTAAAGCAGCCTACTACATAGCTGTAGTCTACATCGAACATTGACTTGAGAACGAATTTAATATTGTTTATTCTTTGAAATTAATAAAAATACGGGGTAATTTCTATCTCGCATTTCGCCTTGACCGTAGTAGCGGCTGAATTCCTTGTGCAGGCTAACTTAGGAAATATAGAACGACCTTGTTTTCTCTTGCTTATCTACAAGGCGCTCACGTGATTGTTGCAAAATGTGAAATCTTTAAGGAATTTGGGTAGGGAGAATAGGATGTGATATGACTAGTACTAGGTAACTTGATATGGTGCATTGGGGCCCTTCGCTTAAGCCCATTTTAGCAAATTTCCATCAAAATTAAGTAGCTTCTAGCATTTTTACCTGGGAAGAAAACCGTGCCACAGTGAGGTGCTACGGAAAAGGCAGTTAGCTTTTAGGACACCGTTGTGCCTTGCCACCTGAAAATCCAAGGTGCTGGAAAATTAGGCATTCCCCTAGCCACCTATCTTGTGATCTAAAAACAAGACTCAATTGAAGGAAGACCACTCTATTGGTCGCCGAGCCCCAGCTGCTCTCAACTGCTCTACCATCTTTCTATCGCCCTTATATAGTGCCGCCTGTAATGCATTTCCGTACCGCCCGCCCTCAACGTTGACGTCCGACTTGGCCTCAAGCAGCAACTCCGCAATCTCGTCGTGACTCTTCTCGACCGCCAGCAAGAAAGGCGTTCGGCCCAGTTTATCTTTCGCGTCTGTCCTGGCGTGATACTGCAGTAGAAGCTTGACCAACTCCTTATCCCCGCTGTCAACGGCTGCCAGAAGTGCAGTCCTGCCTTCCCGATCCGTTGACTCTGTTTCTGCTTGATGCTTCAATAGTTGCAAAACCACTTTCTTATCACCACTTTCGATCGCAGATAAAAGAGCTGTCCGACCCATATCATCCTCCGACTCGGGGTTGGCTCCTTGCTTCAATAGTAAGCTCAATACCTTCTTACGACCACATTTTAACGCAGCGTGCAGTGCGCTCTTATGTTTCCCGCCAGCTGCGTTCATATCCGCCCCTTCGACTAGCAGCATCTCTACAACCTCCTCTCCACTCCATGCTGCTACAGCCGCCTGAAGTGCGTGGCCATATATTCCACCTTCCGAGTTCACATCCGCCCCCGCCAGCAACAGTTGTTTAACTATCTCTTCTTGTGCTCGGTATGACGCTGCCTGGAGAGGGTTGCCATACTCTCCTCCCCGAGCGCTTGGATCTGCCCCTGCCCGTAAGAGGCACTGCACGATCTCTTCTTGTCCCTTCCCGCCATCCCCGCTCTCAGCTGCAAGCAGAAGGGGCGTGCGATTCCCCCCCATCCTTCAGCTCTTTCTCAGTTCCGTGATCCAAGAGGAACTTGACTAATACCTTGCTCCCGCCCTGAACGGCTAAATGCAGAGCACTGCCGTGATCTCCCCATTGCGCATTGGAATTCGCCCCAGCTTCGAGCAGACGCTTTACCACCCTCACTCCATTCGCAGTAGAAGACATCCTGTCGCGCTCGATCTCAAGTGCCAAAATGAGTGGCGTTCGGTTAATCGAATCCTTTGACTCTAATTCAGCCCCATGACTTAGCATGAGGTCAACTACTTCATAGCTGTTACGTTGCGTGGCCAAATGCAACGCCGTGTTACCTTCTCCATCCCGCGCGTTCGCATTCGCCTTCGCGTCTAGAAGGAGCTTAATTATTTTCCCTCTGTCTTTCTTCACCGCATGGATGAGAGCCGGTTGTCCCCCTGCGTCCGTCGACTCGATATCGGCTTTGTTCTCCAACAGCAGGTTGACTATCCTCTCGCTACCCGATTGAACCGCTAGGTGCAACGGGCTGCTTTTCTGGCTTCCACCAGGAGTATTTGGATTGGCATGACCTAGTAGCAGCAGCTCTGCCACTTCCTCGTGGCCCTTCTCGAGTGCAACTAGGAGAGGTGTTCGGCCGTTTTCGTCCTCGGCCTCTGTATTGGCTTCGTGCTTCAAGAGCAGCTCGACTACCGTCTTGGCTCCCGACGCTGCAGCCGCATGAAGTAATGCCGTAGAAGTTTCATCATGTATGTTGGCGTTGGCGTTGGCGTTGGCATCCAGCAGCCGCGCTACTACAGTCTCGTAGCCGCGCTCAACAGCTACTTGGAGAGCTGTTTTGTTATTTTTGTTCTTTGCCTCGGCGTCGGCCCCATATTTCAGCAAGAGGTCAGCCGATTTGTAATCACCTTTAAGTGCCGCAACGAAAAGCGGCGTTCGATTGGAGCGATCTCTCAGCTCGGTATCGGCTCTGTACTTTAACAACAGCTCAACTAGTCCGGGGCTCAACTCTACTGCTGTATGCAGTACGGTAGTGTATGGTGTGCCTATCTGGGCTAGTATATCTGCTCCCGCCTGTAGCAGCCGTTTTACTACGTCTTCGTGCTTGTTCTCCACCGCCAATCGCAGAGCTGTATCCCCAGACAAATCCGCAAGCTCAGTAAGGGCTCCGTGCTGCAGCAACAGGTCGACTGCCTTGGTGTTCCCTTCTTCACTTGCCAAAATGAGAGGTGTTTTTCCATTTCTGCCTCGTAAGTTCACGTTTACCTTTGGCCACTCGAGGAGAGATTGGAAAGTTTCCTCTTCAAAATTCTCACCGATCGCCCAGAACAGTGGCGGTAGATTCTCATCATCGATCTTGTTTACGAGATCTCTTGGATCTTTCCACAAATCTTCGACTAGCTCAGGGCACTTGACGCGGACAGCCCATTTGAGAATGTGGAGAACTTGGTGTGGCGTGGCTCCGGTAAGCTTGAATTCATATGCCAAGGTCAGTCCTAAAGGCCTCGGTGGTTGTGAATCCAAATCCTTCAACACCTTCTCTAGGTCTGAAAGCTGCCTTCCGCCGGAATTGCCGGCTTTTTCAAAGCGGTCCTGAGCGATTTTTATAATGGCCGATCGTGTCCAAGGTTTCCGTCTGAATCGGCCAATTCTCAGAGAGGCTGTCGGTTGCGGTCATAGTCGCGAAGCAATTCCGGGCGAATTTCTGTTCGGATTCTTCTGGGGATTGAATAGCCTTGCGGTACAGCTCGCCCAGCCCCCTCACAGCTCTCTCCTGAAATCTGGGGGGCAAGCTGTTCAGTAGCCATCGGAGCAGATTCTCTCCTTGCTCGAATTTGCTGTTCCGCCGGAGACTTTTGGCCGCCGAGAGCAAAGTTTCCGTGACCTCGTCAAGATCAGGCAGTTTTGATCTTTGCAGCAGAGGCGGAATTACGCTTGCCAATGCATCTTCCCGTGAGCCAAGTCCAGATGAGACGAATATGTCGGCAATGGTTTGAACATGTGCGTTCATTATTCCACGATATGGTTGATCAGACAAGGTTCCGCCGATGCCAATCGTGGTCGTCTGACCCTGACCCGTCCAGGGCTCTACGCCTTCCAACCGTTCCAGAACGCCTGCGACCCTGGTAATAAAAATTGCGAATATGTCCTGAGCGATCAGCTGTAATAGAGAGCTTTTGGTTGGGATAGACAGACATGTTGGATCCGCCTGCCCGTCTTCTTGCGTCGGTCCAAGTGCCGTTCTCAGTGAAACTGAAAGAGTTGTGGGATAATGCGAGCCACTTGAAGTAATAAAATCATCCAAAGGCGTGGGTGAGGTGATTGGAACTTGGAACAAACCGGTGGGAGGGTTTGGAGACGGTGAATAGGGAGGTTGAACGGGATCTGGATATATGTGGTGTGTTTGGGTAACCCAGAGACGAATAGCAGAGGCAAGGTCGTTTCGTTTACTCTGTTGTCCTAACATGAAGATTTTCCTCCTAAAAAGGTCTTCCGGATAGTCTAATTGCTTCAGAGACCAGTGCCATAGACCCAGGACAGCTTCGAGCTGATATTTGCTGATTTCCCACACACCAGCATTGCGAAACATAAGAAAATGGACAGACAGAGCCGGAGCGGGTGGGATGGGGTCTTGTGAGAATCGTCTAGGGGGCTCGTGCATGAAGCACGTTGTTGACCACGCCAGTGCGTGAGAATCCCTCCAGCCTTTCAATAGCTTCATGTTCGAGAATATATATCCTGCAGACTCTTGTATCGCCTCCTGAAGGTGCATAGCCATATCTCGGACTTCGGTATCCCATCTTTGGTCGGCTGCTTGGATGGCGTCACCCGTCAAGTAAGCAAGACGGGATCTGTAGTGCATGAGTTTCGCAGCTTCGTTTGGCTGGTCGCCATTTGCTTCATTGCTGCTCGCCCAGGTTACCGCTTGCTGCGCGCACCGAACTGAATCTATGTCGCGGCCGTCCCGGATACGAAAGCTGACAATTTGTTTTCCACGAGAAGCTAGATCGACACCCTCGTCAGTCTCCAGTGTGTTGTCTTTCAGGCTTTCGGGCTTTTCTAGGGGTGTGGGATCGTCCACGATAAACCAACCCTCTGTTTGACGACAGCACACTTAGCGAATGCGATTTAAGAAAAGAGGCGGGCTGTTTATACTGACGGGAAGATTCCTTATGAGGATTCTCAAGATTAAATGCCTGCCAATCCAGTTCGTGCCCTTCGATACCGACTCGGGCTTTCAACCTGTTCTGCTCCGCATTAAGACGCCTGAATCGAAGAAGAGCACGAGTAATCGCCATACACAGGGTTATCGCCAATTGATACAGGGCAATGGATCCATGTAAGCCGCGGAAACCCACGAACTGACAGATGAAACCACAAGTAGATGATATGAGTGCCACCCAGAGGACCAGTGTGGATTTAGTATCGCGGACACCGATTTTACTAACAAGATCCGCCTTCCATGATGTCATGAATTCTTTCTTTTCCTCCGAGTATGCAAATGCGTTAAAGAGCTGGTCTCCGACGCGCTGTCCACCCGGTTGCAGCCAAAACATGACAGTGTTGCCAGTTGAGTTCTACGTATGAGTAATTATGTTAGCAGTCCATTCGGCTAAATGAGCGATGAAAGAGTCACGCCGAACCTGTCTGAATCTCCTTTCAGTTGACATCCGCTCAATCAACAAGGCACAGAGAATCATTCCCAGCACAAGGGATGCTGTTCCCGAAGTAGCAAGGCAGAATGACCATAAGCTTGGCCTGTCTCCGTCCTCGTACAGTGCTAAATCATAGAAAGTTGCCCATGTAGCATATACGAAGAAGCTCGCTTGTAAACATATTCCAACTACAGCGATAACTGGAAGGATTGGGCTTGGGACCCCCTTTATCCCAATATTCAGACCGAGATTTGGATGGGGTGCGAATGTCTCTAGTTTCGCTCGTTCCATAGCATTTCGCTGGTTCTGAGGACTTCTCGGCGGTATTTCTGTCCAGTTACTCTCAGGGTAGATGGTCATATCGTCTTCGTCTCCTTCCTTCTCCTCGCCCCCATCGGCGTGCTCTTTGGCGGAAAGTAAGTTCTTAGGGAGATAGATGCCACAAGTGGAGGGCCGTGTGCTAATTCTCTTCTTAAATATTGGATAAAAATCTCCTTTCCCGGGAAATGTAAAAGAACTCGAGGATCCTTGGGCGCCCAAAGACGCGGCATATCCCTCCGTTCGACCACAGTTCACAAAACGTCCTCACTAGTAGATGAGCACAGCTCTGCCTCTGCTTCCCCATGCGCTTCTTGCGCCCTCCCAATGAACGCTTTCAGCGAGGCATCCCCGTATAACCGGATCGCCGAAACGATTGCAGTGAGGACGCCGATGGGAGCGATCCCGAAGATTATGTTATCCCAGAAGCTTGTCGACTCACTCAGGAATTGTTTGGAGACCTGCTCACCAAAGAGAACGATGACTGGGGCAAGATCCGTGGCAAAATTATTGGTGAAAGTATCCCACTGCTGCGGGGTTGTCAATGTAGACACTCGTGCAGCTAATGAAAGTAAGATGACAGTGTGAGTGAGCATCTTGACTTCTACCTCAGGATTGGCCAAAACAACAATGATCGTAGGTTTTTTGGAGGGGTTTTGAAGGTTGAGTGTCGGTTAGCTGGGAGCCGGCATCACCAACCGTACTCGTGCTATTCTGGTGGGAGATGTCGGGGTCAATGCTCGAGTATGCGTCTGATGCCGTCCCGCTATGAAAGGCTGCGTTGGCCCCCAAACCCTCATGAAGTATGTGTGGAAAAATTTGCCAATGAATACCAAATTCCGTGCGTAAGGCACCCTCAGCCGTCAGAGGGCGCCTCCAGATGCTGTGTAACGCAAGAGCTGAAAAACATCTGCCCTGTGATTACCTACGGCAACGCAGAATAACCCAACCATCATCGAAATACTAAGCTTAGAATGGCCATATGTCCGGAGGAGACGAAGAGAAATCTGCAACTCACAGGAATACGCAATATACCCAGCGACCTACGAGCCAGTGGGATTACTGCCGAACGCCACCGAGACCGAGTCGAGGAGGCTGCCTGGCTACATGTGCAAGCTCGCCAGATGATTGGATAAAGTTACAGTCTTCATCCGTACATGATAAGGATGAAATAGGCCCACGGAACGGAGGGGCTTAGCCTCCTATCAAAACAAAGTCGTTCCTGTGCTGTACTCAAGACTACGAGAGCCTGGCCGCTCAAAACTTCGCCGATTCCATCATTTAGACGCACTGTCTCAACGATATATTAACAGAAGTTCTGACCTTTTCGATAGAGGACGAGCCTGACATGTCTGGAAAGCTCGCTCACGAAGATTCTGCCAAGGAGGAGGTTGATGGGGGCCTCGAGGATTTGGAAGAGCTCCTCACGGTGGTGGACGACCTCGCTGAAGAGTATTTTTACGACATTAGAAGAGGATTAGAGTCCGGAGAGCTCAAGATCGATACATACGAAGAACGCAAGAAATTCATAGATGAAAATGGAAGTCAATTGCAGTCGAGGAATTCCGACGGCATGAATCTCCTACACCTCGCGGTAAACAAGACTTCTGGTTCTAGCAATATGAGGGCGCTCATTCGACTTCTCATCCAGAAATACCCCGAACTCATGGAAGAACGGGACCTGTCCGGCACCACTCCCCTACACACCGCAATTTATAAAGATAATGCTGACGCTGTGAAGACCATGTGCGAGACAGTTAAGGAGATTGACAAAATCCTTATGATCAAAGGGGGTAGACAGAGTGAGAGTTGTCTACATGCAGCAGTTAGGAGCAATATCCCGGTGGATGTAACCATTCAGTTGATCAAGCGGGCGACAGAGCAAATATTCTTTTGCCAGGACAGCCAGGGCCGTACGCCACTCCATGTCGCAGTCGAATACGTCCGATGCACGGACTCGCAGCTTGGCATCGTTCAGGAGATCTTAAGACAGTGTGGAGCGGCCCTAGACGTTGCTGACTATCCCCAAACCGCTTTTCGGCATATCAATACCATATGGAAACACTCTACGCCCACCGGAAGCAGGAGGATGAGGCTTTATCGAACCAAAAATCGGCCAGCAATCCCTCCCGTAAGCGAGTCAAGAAGTTACAAGAGACAGTTACAAAGGAGAGTGCAGAGAGGATCCGGTGTGAACTAAAGTTGCACAACCTACGCACAACCCTCTACGGGACAAGAAACCAGGAAATGGCTGTAAGGTTTCTCTACGGATATAACATCGAGGGTGAGCCCCTTGCAACAGATGTCTACTATTCGCAACCGGAGCGTCATTCCTAACCACCTATCAGGCCGAAAAATTAACTTCGAATTTCTCAATGAATCGACGACGATTGATCCAGATCGTTTCCGGCAAGGTTACTCAAACCATGAGTACGATGACATGCTACGGTATGTCACATTGCGAGGAGATTACAAAGTAGATCCACAACCTTGGGCGGACTCAAACGATGGTATTGGACGCAGCGATATGCTTTTCTTCTTCCAGTGGCTCAAAAACGAGAAAGGTGTGAGGCGTATTCTCAAGGTCACCGTTCATGATGACACTGGTCAAATCGCACACAGCGACGAAGTTATACAGACAGCATTACCTGATTTCGATGTTGAAATCTTAGATTGGTGCAAGGTTGACCTGTGCCCGGAAACGATCTACAGAGCTTGTCGGAACCTCAGGTGGCTTCGCCTCAAATGGAGTGGAAATAATGCGGTCTTGAGGGCCTGGAGTGAACCAGAAGGACTCCCAAGATTGAAGCAGTTGAGGCGTGTGGACTTGGTCGCCCAACAGGTGCGTTGCTATAAGGCACTGTCGCCAAAGTTTACAGAATGTGTCGCCAGAACTAACCATCACAAAGGGCCTAGAGAGTCTCCATCACACCCGCTCAAACATGGAAACATTTCGTGACCGGCTACATGCCCTTCGACCGGATATTAATATGGATATCACCTATCCCAGACCAGAAAGTGGCATTACAGAAGGTCCTCCAATCAAAATAGGGGCCGAATACAGGTGGCTTGACTGCATGGAGCAGCTCCGCCACATGGTCAATTTCATTAAAAAAGCCATCAAGGACGATCCAGAACCTGTCTCGGTCGCGCTGATTGATGACGGCGTGGATATTCTCGACGCGGTACTGCTGGGGAAGATCATTCCTGGGCCAGATCACGAAAACGCACCTGGCTATGGGAGCACGACAGGGCATGGAACGATAATGGCTCGTATGATTCTGCACATTTGTCCTCTCGCAAAAATCCACTTCTTTAGAATCGAGACCGACCGGCGCAATGTGACTCAGGTCTCCGTTAAGAGTGCAGTCCTGGTATCTTCCTCTTTCCCACCCCTCTCTACATTTCAAACTTTCGATGATGCTAACAATTTTTTAAAAGGCAATCAACGATGCCGTAGTCCGAAATGTCAACATCATTTTAATGCCGTGGAGTATTTCTCTTGACTCTCGGCGTAATGATGAGGTCCATAAGGATTTGCATAAGTTGGAGAATGTATTATGGGATGCGGCGCATAGTAATATTATCATGTTTTGTGATCAGCATAACGACCACACCTCTGAGCCCTCATATCCTGCAGCGTTCGATATCCGATCCATAATTACGATCGGCGCGTTTGACGAAACTACGATGAGCGCGTTTAAAGCAAGCCAGCCTGACTTTATGTTTCCCGGAAACTTCGCGGAAAAGCCGAAGGATAGTGTCCAAAGCCAGTCTGAAAGAAAGCCAGACTCCGGGGTGGCAAGCGCGCGGGCGGCAGGGCTGGCAGCCATGATCCTTTATTGTGCCAAGTTAGCCGCTATACTAGAGAGGACCAAGGGTCCACCAAGGGCACCAAGGGTGACGGAAGCAGATTTTGAAAAGTTGCAAGGGTCTTCTATGAGGGACGCTTTCACAAGAATCGGGCCTTTGCAAATTGGGGAACTTTTCCCAGTCTGGAAAATCTTTGACCCAGTTCTAGTCGTTGATAGTATGAAATCTGGGAATGATCAGGATGTTTTCAATATTTTAGTAAAAATAATTTGTCAATTGCTAGGCAAATAAGAAATACACTTGATATAAATACTATCATTAAGTCTTTAAAAAGAAATGGCTTTAAAAATATTGCTTTAATAATAATATAATATTAATTAATTAATAAAATAAAATTAACTCTAGGGTTTTTAATTAATTCAAGTCTCGAATTCAGTTTACTCGTTAGGTGGCGTTCAAAGTAATTGGTCTAATATAAGCATTCAATCATCCAGCACTAGCTAGATATTCTGTTACACAGAGTTAACTCTCATAATAAAAATGAATCACAAATTCGAAACGGAGCAATAGGGTGGTGCTTGGTGAAACGCGCCGGTCAAAACGTGTCAAGTCGTCGAACACAAAGAGACACCTAGAAAGGGCTTCCAACCCATTCGCGCCACCATTAATCAGTGATACAGTAACAGAGTCTTGATATTGGCTTTAATCATGCACTACTATGTGCTCAACTAAAAGGTAAGTAACTCTGAAGATAATTTTATAATAAAAACAACGTAACAGGTACAGTTTAATCTCGCAGTCGCAATAAATTCCCCTGACACGGTAATCGAAATCACATTACAGCACGAAACTTTCGACATTAAGAACGCATAGGCTGTGACGCATTAGCCAGTCGGCTCAAATAAAATACTGCTTAGTGACAAAAGGACATGAAACTTACCTGTTGCTCGGCGGGGTTCGACGCAATATGGATTTTCCCTAGGACATTACCGTACTCGTCTTCAAGAACACCGGTGGCATGTTTCGCTGAATCTCTCGGGCTTTCGTGATCTAGGGAACTGTATTGCTCAGGAAAGATTTAGTTAAAGTACTGTACATCACGGGGAGAAAAGGGTAACTTTTCTTTCGGAAAAAGAAGAAGAAAAAAGCTTACGTGAGGACGACCTTAGCGATTTGAGATTGGATGTTGGAAGGAACCCATTTCGTGTTCGTTAAAGCTGCTTCAGCCTTTCGGGCAACTTCTTCTTTGACTTCGGGGGAGATGGCGTCAACGACGCGGTGGTAGCCTTGGTCGGTTACGGTTTGTGCGAGGAAGAGGGACATTCTTTTCCCGCCAGGAAAGGCGAATTGTCGGAGGAGTTGACCGGACATATTTTCAGGAAGGGAAGGGATATATATATTGTGCGATTGGAAAATATGAATAGAGGCAGTGATGGTTGGGTGGAAGAGGCTGGAATTCGAATGCGGAATTTGGATATGGAAACAGGAAAATGAAAGTTCTGTGGCACTTTATAGAAACCAATTGTATCTTACTTGTTTCCAACAGAAATATGAAGCCTTGCAACGAATCCACTTCAAATCAGACCAAGGTTCTTCATTCTGTTTACTTCCCTCAGACCCAATGAAGTAATCAATAATTCAACCTTATGAAACGAAACGACAACAGCCTTCTAGTTGCCAGGCTCTATAGGGACTGAAGCATAGGAAAGTGGAGAAAAATCATATTGCTAGGTATTCCTTCAAAATCTCGGCGTACTGCTGGGCACATCGAAGTTGGTGTTGGAGTTGTAAGCAAGGGTTCTGCAACAACAGACTAAGATTTAAGCTTCAAGCAGTGCTACAGAAGCCTTAGAATCAACCTCATTCCCAGAATCCAACAAGAGTGATAAGCAGGAAGAGCCAATTGTGTAACTTTGTTTTCCAACACGTGCAAGCTAGGGCCAGTTGCAATGGGTAACACCGGGCGGTTGAGGGGTATCTACACCGAGTTGAAGTAAGATTACAAATAGCCCTGTCGTGGGCAGCCAGGTTGGCAGCCTGGTAGAAGCGCCAGGACTGCTGTGCTGTGCCTCAATCCAGAAAACCCACACTTGAGGCACAATGGGTTGGGATGGGGCAAGGTGGCCGTGGTACGACAACTTCACACGCTATCACACTTCAGATCGAAGAGCGACGGACCCTTATGAAGCATTCATGCGCAGGATTGGGAGATTTTGCCTGCAACCTGAGAAAGCGGAAAGGGGTTTCCTATCTCTTCACGCGACATGGCATAGCCCCAATTGATATTCAGTGCCTCCGTAATCCAGAAGCGCGCACTTACGTCACCGTGGGGAGTCCGAGAGCTCTAGGTATACCACGCGGAATGCCCTAAGAACGGGGACCGGAAGACAAAGGAGGGACCGTGAAGATATTTCAAGAAAAAAGAAGCAATCTGATAGTCTGAGAGGAATTTTCTTCTGCGCTTGTAAGTTCTGTGATGTGTAATGGGTGTTGTCGAGGATGTGTTTCAAAAAGGAGGCGAGGTGGGGCGGTATATTGCTTATGTAATCCTGCACAGGCGCCACCACCAACTTTACAGGGTCCAAGCTCCAACGTCCTCTTCTGTTCAAATACATCAGACATTCATTCTTGGACAACATGCCAGGCACCTTTTCTTACACTCTTGTTCTCCACCTCAATTGGAGACCTTAATTCTCGCAATGTCCCTTTCAATTGGCCAGGTTTTGAGAGGCCGGGCTGCCTCCTATCACATCACCAAAGTCCTCAAAGCCCCAACAGTTTTCCAGGCCAAGATTGTACCATTTGAGCAGTCACAAATACCCAAACCCGCACAGCTGTTTGTTAAACCCAGTGGAATTGTGAAGTGTGGCAACTGGCTGATTTTCATTTACTTAGAGCTGTCATCAAGCATTTTCCAGCCGACATTAGCAGTTCTCAGTACAGGCGCGAGCTCCACAATTATTCATTTGAGAGCCTTGCGAAATCTCCTTATATACGGTCTATGCTGGATCTTGTTGGGCACGAAGACAGTCCACCTGCAGACGGAACGCAACAACCAAAGTGCATGGTCTTCGAATGGATGGATACGGATTTGTGGCAGCTCCCCTCGCAGCCCTTTCGATCTGGATCGCAGTTGCCGCGCATCATGGCAAAGTCCTTGCTAGAGGCTTTGGCAGTGATTGCGGATGAGAACGGAGTGCATACCGATGTCAACCCAAACAATGTATTCTTGTCGGGCGTGGACAGTCCATCGCCAGTGGTCAAATTGGGAGATTTAGGCAATCGTAAGTTGTTGCAAATTGACTCTGTATTACGACTCTTACAGAGATATATATATTTGGCTAACTTTACCACTTGTAGTCATGGGAGCAGGACCCATGATTAAGATTCGATTTCAGGTAAATTTTCGCCCCAAATCTCCATTTGTATAGATAGTTAGTTGACTCTGGAACACAAAAGGGAGTCGTAATTCGTGCACCGGAAGTTTGGTTAGACGTTCCAATCACGCCCAAAGCGGATATATGGTCTCTCGGTGTCACGGTCCGTATCCGCAGTCTCCCTTCCGCTTCAATTCTAACCACAGAATAGTTGGCACATTGGCTTGCCGGACGTTTTGATATTTGGATTTTCCGACAAGGTCATCGAAGAATGTACAGAGAGCTGGTGTATCGGCAAAATTATTCGTCTCGTTGGCCCCATCGGAAATCCAGATCCCGCCAAAACAGAAATTATTGATGAATTAGCCCTTGCGGAATTCTTGGAAAAGGAGACGTTCGTGCGACCAGGTACAGACTTAGAAGAAAAATTCATCAAAGTAGGAACTATTCGACAAGAACTGGAAAAGGTTGATGGTCCGATCGAAAAGGAATGCGTTGACTTCATCGAGAGTTTACTGGTTATTGATCCAGGAAGAAGACCTAGTGCCCGGGAAGCATTGGCCCATCCTTGGCTAAAGATGAAAAGCGAAGAGGACGCGGATTCGGATTGGTCAGTCGATTGAAAACGGGCGGTGACTCGACTGGTCACCACATCGAAATCCAAGGCCTATCAATCGGTCGCGGAAAATGCCTGCCCTTACCAGCCGTCACCTCTGCTCCTAGAACTTCCGCTCAAGAGTGCCATTTCTGTCGAATCGAGTCTTTCTAATTATCGCAAAGCTAAAGGGTTTTTATTTCGCTACTTCAGTGATAACAGTGGATTGAAGTTGCAACACCAGTTATACCAATATTCACGAGAAAGACATCAAGCAGACCGAACAAACTGACGCAGGCATATTCCCTCGAGCTTCTCGACAACCCACCATGTCATAGGACTTCCAGAATTTGGGCAACTACCTTGGACATCATGTTTCATGTCCTTGCTTGACGGTCGTAGCATAACCTCGAATTCGAAAATTATCGACAAGCCTAGAATCAAGGAAGTAAATTCTGGAGCTTTCTGATGAAGTTCAAGAGCCAAATAATCTCGTGCGGGTCCGATACTGCTCCTAACTCGATCACGAAACCCCGTTTAACCGTTACTACCAACCAATGCCACCGACGGTTTCGTTCGGGTTCCGTTCGTGTATAGATATTGCTCGATGACTGCAACAGAAGCCAAATTATAGGCGATATTTGTTTGGATTGAAAGGCGATTAAGCTTAATATACATTTAGAAAATTCTATATATGTGTTTTTCTACTCCTTCCTCTCTCCCTCTCTCCCTCATTTAGGATGAAAGGAAAGGGTAAATGCAAGCTTATTAAGCTCAATATCTTAGTGATTGCGAGAAATTTGAATTTATAAAATCTGCATGTACTTGTACCGTACCGCGCTATTTTCTACAAAAATTTTACAACTCGGAATGGAACAATTTAGGCAAGGTCTGGATAGCATTTCAAGTGTTTAGTTTGTTTTAGTTCAAGAGATGACGAGTTTGGGTCAGGGCAAATAATGATCATCCTATCTTCTTTTGAACCCAGTTCACAATTCTTGAACCACAACGCTTAGAGAGCACCCCTCAAAAGCCGTAAAATTCACGCCCCAACCCTCTCAAATCTCAGAACGAGCTTATTCCCCGCAGGACCGCACGTATACCCATCAGTCTGCTCAATCCCCTCATCATCCGCGATATGCGTCCTAAAATTCGAATAAAACAGCCGCAATAACCAACTTAATCTCTGCTTCATCATCAGTACCTATATCCCACGACACATTCCCCACCAAAAAAAAGGGAACAGTCAACACATACCATGCATAGCAAAATTACTCCCAACACACATCCGCCCCCCACTACTAAACGCCCAAAACCAGCGATCCCTCTCCCTCCTCTGCTCCTCCGTATACCCATTCTGCTCATCCATCCAGCGCGTATAATCCCATGTTCCTGGCGACGGATAGACAGTTTCATTGCGATGAACGCTATAGGCTTGTGCGCCGACGCGGACACCGCCTGGTATATCTGTAAATGGGCTAAGGGTGCAGGAGGGGAAGGGTGTCATTCTCGGCTGGCCTCCAGGGATTGCGGCATCGAGACGGAGGGTTTCCATTAGTACGGCGTGGAGGAGGGGAAGAGCATCGAGCTCTTTGGCGTTAGGGATGCTTCTTTTCGAGGAGGCTTGGTCATGATAAGAGAGATCCATGTTTGGTGAGGGGGTTAAGAGTTCTTTTCTGAGGGCATCTTGCAAATGTAAATTTTGGGAGAGGTGCCATGCGAGGTAAGTGAGTGTTATTCCAGCCGTCTCATGGCCCGCTGCAAGATGGTCGATCATCTCGGATGCGATGCTCAGTTCGGGGTATTTGAGTGTTTCGGTGCTGAGGACAGAATCAGATCCTTTACTTTTTTCTTCTTTGGAAATCCCGCTGAGAAGGGCGTTCATGACAACAGGTTCATTGCCTATTTCAGGGTCGTTGTTGGCGGTGCCGGCGAGGTAAGCTGAGGTGGCATCGCAGCGGTCTTTGCACCATGCTTCAAGTTCTTGGTTTGCGTCGTCTACCCAAGTAGGGACGAGATGGATTCCAAGAATTTTGAAGAATCTTGTCAGGCGGGGTAGTTCTTGCGGAAAGAAAGTGTGCGTTTTCCGGCTGTGGTAGAGCGACATCCAGTGACAGCGATATGGCTCATTCTGGAGGAAATTGCTCCCATTCTTTAGACCGAAAAGATAAGCAGTAATGAAGTCCAGCGTAGTTGCGTTCCACAAATCAAGGACATCGATCCCATTTTGTGATTTTTGAAGTGTAGATGCTGAAGTGATGGCGGGAAGAAGTCGGTCGTAGAGAATGACTTGTGCCTGGCGAGCAAATGCCGGAGAGCTTTGAAGATTCGATTTCGAGTAGATGTTTGAAATCATACGTTTGCGTGCTGAATGGGGACGTGAATGCCAAGAAGAAAACATGCATGGAACTCTGTGCTACAAGTTAGCGAATAGCGGTAAAAGGGAAATTTCTATCCACATACCCATAGTTGTCAAAGATTGAATACCATTGACCTTTCTCGAAACCACCTGCATAGATAATCCTCAATCCATTGATATCATTGATGCTAAGCTCATTTGGAGCCACTCGAATGACTGCGCCGTGCTGTTGATGGGCAGCGTGGAGAGATCGGTTTTCGTAATTCGTGTATCGGGTCCAGAGAATCCAAAGAGGGGAGAAAGAAGCAGACCAGTGTGCGTTCGGAATTTTAGAGAGAGGTGATATGAAAGTAGGGTAAAGAATGAATTTGTAGAATATGAAGAAGGATAGGACCGTGAGGCCCAAGACAGGGATGCTGAGGATCAGCATGTTTTCAACGCTCTTGAAACCCCCTCCTTGGCCTTCGTATAATAAATTAGGACTTCTTTCCAGTGTGTGTGAGGGGTCGACTATCAAAAAGCCAAGTAAATGAATGTATTTGACCTGTTGTTGAAATTGAAATGGAGAATAACAACTCGTTCCAAAAAGAAGGTGGGGTAGAATTTACCCCGCTTTGAGGTTAAACGAGGATCTCTCTTCTCTCTGAAGAATAAAAGATTAAATTAATAGGCCAGGTATCTTCTTATATTTGGGTGTTCGCACCTGGTGGCATTAATTGACACCGTTTTTTGTTGCACAGGACCAGTCCTCAAATATTGACGTGGTCGTCGCTCTTATCAGCGGCGGACGATAATGAACCAATGACAAAGAGAAGCAAGTCACTCCGAAAATGGAAGGTAGATCCGAGGTAACACCGGAGCTTTTAAGCTTTGCATGGACCCACATCTCCCCCTTTTCTTCTTGGTTAATATTTCGTAAGGTATTAAATTTTGTTACGTTTGGCTACGCACCCTTTAACCATGACATTCAATATTAAACGATAGGCTAGGCGAGGTTAGATTCTTTTTCTTTTTTATAATGTCTCTCGGTAGCAGATATATTTAAAGTATTTTATACGAGTTTGCGATATTAAGTACTCAACGGGCGAGAAGGTGGAGTCTAAAATCTCACTACGTCTACCACTTAGTATTTTATTATGAGTCACGTAGTTGTGAAAGGAAAATGGAATTAGGTTTGTTTATATTATGTTTTAATTAGAATTCAGTTGTTGCTTTCATAGCTTATAAATAGGCTAGCAGTGGGCGAGGAAAACGGTAAAAATGTTCGACTTATCGTCACTAGAAGGGTCTAATTTTCCTCCGAATCTTCGTGCGATCCCAGGCAAAGGTTACCTAGAATCCTGTTCAGAAACGACTCTTTCCCCAAGCCCCAGAAAGAAGTCTTTGGTGTATTGTTATTCGGTGCATCGCGAGCTTGAGAAGGGATACTCTGAGGTTCTTCATCGCCACTCTCGTCCAAATCGGAATCGTCAGAAGGTGGGAGAGGGATATCCTCAGGTTCTTGATCGTCACTCTCTCCTTCGCTTTCGCGATCCCCAGAATCCGGGACCGGAGGAAGTGGATCCCAATCCCAAGCCAAAATTTCGCACTAGTGCTTGAGCAGCAACTGCGGCTGCCACAGTTTATGCTATAGTCTTTATCTTCTGTGAACGGCCAGTCTCTCGAAGAGTAATCGACGTACTTCGGAAAGTTCACACCATCTTTCGTTGCGATACCTTCTCCGCCAGCTTTCAAATGCTCGTTCATTTTAGAGACTAGATCCTCAACGGTGTCAGTTTTACCGTCAGCACAAATCCCACGCCCCCCGTAAAAATCAATGATATCTAAATCGGGTTTGCTAACAGTGTTGCGGCGTTCCTCATCAAGCTCCCACGATTCTTCATCAGATATGTAGCGAGGTTTGCTCGAGAGCGAAAATAGTCCCACTAGCTTATACTTTCCCGTAGGGTGCTCAAAATCTACCATCACTTCTAAATCCATTTCTGTAATGACGTGATTGAGCATCAGAATTTTCTCTTCTGTCAATTTCATATATTCTAGATCCACGACAGTGACTGTCTGATCAGAAACGGTATCATAGTGGTTGTGCTTGCAGAAAAATTGATCAATCTCAGCTAAGATTCTTTGCGCGACCCTTGTACTGATCGCATGTAAACGCCCTACCAGGGTCATGCTCGTGGGGCCTAATCCTAGAATGGTGTCACGGGAGACATAAAAGAATGGGCATCAACTGCAGGTGAGCCATGTGATGTTGCTCCACCGGGGCGACGTCCTGTTCTAAACCTGGTGCTATCGCAAGTGAGAATTTCGAGTACATGTAATTCTTAGCATCTAGTGCATCTAGTATGGCTGGGCCATCGATTGGGCCTTTACCTAGGTGGAGTTGTTCAGCGAATTCTCTCCGTTTGGGCTCCATTATCTTAATTCTCTGAGAGATGGTTTGGCCCTCTAAGCTCTGCCTGTGCTTTTGGACTTCGGCAACTCCAGTGAGTTTCGATTTTTGCTTCATCTGATTCTCAATCATGCTTATCATTTTTTCGGGTAGTTTACTCACCAAGTCAGCTTTGGAGTCTCCGTTCGGGACTAAGATGCTTTGGCGAAATGCTTGTACTTTTGGCCACCATTCGTGGTGAGCTGCGAGTCCGCTCATGAACAAATCGAGTGTAACGGGTATCGCCCAGATCAAATGAGAAGTTGAGCCTGCCTTAACCCATATAGTATAATGCCCAGCAGGAATATCTGGAATAGTCCGGTCCGAAATTATATCCTCCACACATTTTGACGAGGGGAGTTGGAATTTCTATGACCGTGCCGATACGAGAACAGCTGTTTGTTTTATTAAGTTATTGCAATTTGCAAGTTTAATGCCAAGAACTGTTGAGAAATTTGTTGTACGCTCGAGCCGATTGGTTTAACGTTGAGAACTTGAATTGAAACCACAGTTTAAGTAGTCTTGCGCTATTTGTTGTCTTTAACTAAACAGTCGTCGATTTAGCGCTAAGAGAAAATAATAAGAATAAAGGCGATGTAGAGGAACTTACTTGTGGAGACTGAGCTGAACAGATATATATTTTACTTGTTGTTAGTTAGATAATCTTTCCTCTCACAATGAAGAGAGTATAACAGGAACGATAGTGACAAATCACAGCTAATGAAACATAACCGCTGCAGCAACAAAGAAAATTCTCATGACTTGACTGTGATTTTGCAGATAAAGCTCTAAACTATAGATTCATGACTCACAATTTAGTCTCCGTGTACTACTTCTAGAACAAGGACGGAAAAGGTATCTTGGTCGCGTCTTTCGGATTTTACTCTCCAACGAGATTTCAAGGCTGTTTTAACGGTTCAAAATCTGCTGCTGGCAAATGAATGGTGTATGGCAACATAGTACAAATAGCGCAACAAGGTGTCATCAGAAATCGAAAAGGAGAGTTCTAAGCATATACTATCTCGAAAATTCACCACGACCTTGTGCAAAAAAGGAGTCGGGAGAGGGTTTGATCATCGCGCGAAGGACTGTGAATGAAAGTAAGCTTTTGTCAGGTACGATGGCGCAATTGCAGTGTATTCACCTAAGAAATTGTTGATATTATTTTAATGATTACATTGATTGATGACTTGAGCTGAACTTCGGATCAAAAAAGGAGTGCGTTAGAACCTACCGATGAAAGTACGGGGAATTGTTGAAAGTTGATAGAAGGGGAAAGCTACCCAAATTACTGGCTAGATCTATGACCCCTTCGATTTTTTACCCCCCAGACCGAAAACGCTGGAGACCTTATTTGTGAATGTTACTTTAGGTAGTTTGGAGGGGTGATCATTTTGAGAGTTGTCAGTTGACTCGGAACTGTCCTCTGATTTCGTAGACAGAGGCGGAGGATGAGGAGGCAAATCGTCGTCTAATGACACAAGATCATCATCGTCTTGTTCACGCACATTCCAACGTGCGACCCTCATTTGACATTGATGCTTGAGTAACAATTGCGGTTTCCACAGCACACGTCGTAACTCCCAATGATTACTGGGTCTGACATTTGGCCATCTCTGAGGATATAGACTGACGAATTTCGGAAAATTGATGCCGTCCCTTGTCGCTACACCTTCGTCCCCGGCGTTGAGATTTTGATTTGTGCCTTTTCTCTTATCCCATGGTTCATCATTTGGTATATATTGTGGACTTGTGGAAAGCCGAGATGACTCTGGACCTCCTTCTCGAAGGGTGTAATCGTGAGGACCCCCCACGCGCTCGAATTAGGAAAGTACAACGAGATCCATCTCTCCTATGGCATTATTCAGGCGTGTGATCCTTTCGGTTGTGAGATTGATATATTCGCATTCATCAATGGTTTGACAATTGGTCTCTTGATGACCGAAACGAGGAGCAGGAGTTGCAACACGATGGGCTGAGGGAATCAAGCGCGTTCCTGTACAAAATCATCAGGAAAGAAGCACAATTGATAGGCTTGGAAAATCTATTCATCGGAGACTTGAGTCAAGGTTGTGCCATGAGCCTGCATGTCTTGCTCAACTACACATCTGATGAAGCACCGAAAGGGGCTGCCTTTGGCGGATACATTGATATGAGTGGCTGGCTACCTTGTGCTGCTGACCTCTACGATACAGTATGGTCTCCATCCTTGCAGGACGACGATCCTTTCTCTACTTCAGAAAGAACCAAGCTCCCACAGGAAAGAGTCGATCTGCACGTGCGGCAGATCAGTGCAGCGAACTTTATCCGCGACATCATTGATCACCCTCCACTGGAAAACAATCACTCTCCGCCATTTGTGAGGACTCCCATCCTCCTTGTCCATGGAGAGCGCGATGAAATAGTTAGAATGAAGCTAGGCGAGCAGGCGAGAGACATCATGGCCAAGCTAGAATTGAATGTCAAGTAGAAGTCATACGACGAAGGGCACTGGTACAAGGTGCTTGAACAGATTGACGACACTGCAGAGTTTTTGAAAAGCAGGATCGAAGAAAGTAAGAAAGCAGATAGAGAGTCGCTTGACTAATCTGTTGGTTTTCGTGGGCTATAAGCCTTCCATGGATTTCAATTACTCATAGAGAATGGGATATTTAGTTTTAAAAATACTCAGATGAGATTTCCGTCCGAAAGAGTCAACATTCGTGAAACAGACATATTATACGAGGTGGCATAAAGAGGGCATCTTGGGTATTGGTACCTTTTCCAGTTGCTTTTATTCTGCGGAGATATCCCTTATCAAGAAATACTCTGAACCCCCTATTCCGGTTAGTTTAGTTCCCTATCAGAATCCTGATTTAATATCCTTGTCTCTCCTTTGGTGCATAACCCTCCTCTAAATACGCAACATCCTCCTTTGTTAACTTGCCGGAGGCGGCAAAATGCACGCTTTGCACAGCCTGATCAATTCTCTCCTTGCTGCTCAATCCAATGATCGGGTTGACCTTTGGCTTGCTCAGACACCATGCAGTTGCGATAGTTGCCATCGAGACGCCGTATTTCTTGGACAATTCTTCGACACGGCCAATGACAAACTTGTCAATCTCGGTTTCCTTGCCTCGGACCATATTAGCGAGCGTAACGTCGGACTTCTCGCGCGTCGTGGAACGATCGGTGTATGGACGAGACAGAGCACCACGGGCGATTGGAGACCAAGGAATCAAGCCTACGCCGGTATCAAGACAATAAGGGATCATTTCACGTTCTAGAAGAGGGTAAGTCAGCAATGCTCTTTTGATCGGCAGAACGGTGATTGTACCTTCTTCACGGTAGATCAAATTGTAATAGTTCTGCATGGAGACAAACTTATGCCAGCCGTGCTTATCAGCAATGTTCTGAAGTGTTTGGAACTCCCAAGCCGCCATCTATTGATCATTATCAGTGGGACCGTCTACCTTCGGCAGATATACGAAACACTCACACTGCTGGCACCGATATACCTAACTTTGCCGCTCTCAACAACATCATTCAAAGCTCGCATGATCTCCTCTCTGGGCGTCTCGCGATCTAATCTATGAATCTGCAAAACATCGATATAGGTACCCAATCTCGCAACACTACGATGAACAGCATCCATGATATGCTTTCGACTTAATCCGACTTGATTGACCATTTCGCCATCATTCGTCCACGCAGACGCAACGGGTGGCTGAGAACCGTCCTCATTGACGCCGAAAAAGCACTTGCTCAGAATAACGACCTTGTTGCGGGGAATCTTGTATTGCTTCAGCGCCTTGCCGATGATTTCCTCTGATCGGCCGTTCGAATAAACATCTGCTGTGTCCCAAGTATTGAGGCCGACGTCATACGCGTGC